>JANHFX010018309.1:25187-38714 GCA_027560015.1 Chloroceryle amazona | reverse complement strand
ACATGGCCCTTAGTGCCATGATATAGTAATTGGAGTTGGATCAGGGGTTGGACTCGATGATCTTGGAGGTCTTTTCCCACCCAATCTATTCTATGATTCTATGATTCTATGATTCTTCTGGCCCTTCTTGTGGATGGGCATCACATTGGCCAACTTCCAGTCATTTGGGACCTCCCCAGTTAGCCACGACCAGTGATAAATGATGCATAGTGGCTTAGACAACTTTTGTGCCAGCTCCCTAAACGCCTTAGGATGAATCCTATCCAGACCCATAGAGTGGTTAGGATCTAAGCGACACAGCAGGTCACTAACTACTTCCACCTGGATTACAGGAGGGATATTCTGCTCCCCATCCCTGCCTACCAACTCAGGATCCCCGTTGCCCTGAGGATAGTCAGTCTTTTTGTTAAATACTGAGGCAAAGAAGGTGTTAAGTACCTTGGCCTTTTCCTCATCTTCCGTTACTATGTTCCCCTCTTCATCCAGTAAGGAATGGAGATTTTCCCTGGCCCTCCTTTTGTTATTAATGCATTTATAAAAATACTTTTTATTATCCTTGACAGAATTGGCCAGATTAAGTCCTAACTGAGCTTTTGCATCTCTAATTCTCTTTCTACATGACCTTGCAATATCCTTAAATACTTCAAGGTTCACCTGCCTCTTTTTCCAAAGTTGTTAACACTCTTCTTTTTTTTTTTTTCCTGAGTTCTTGCAAAAGCTCCTTGCTCAACCAGGCTGGTCTTCTACCCCACCAGCTCATTTTTTAGCACACAAGGACAGCCTGCTGCTGTGCCTTCATAATTTCATTCTTAAAGTAAGCCCAGCCTTCTGGGTCCCCTTTGCTTTTGAGTGCTACTTCCCAAGGGACTCTCTGAACCATCATCCTGAGTAAACCAAAGTCAGCCTGCCGGAAGTCCAAGGTAGAGGTTTTACTGACAGCCCTCCTAACTTCACCACATATTAAAAATTCTATCATATCATGGTCACTGTGCCACAGACCACCTCAAACCACCATATCTTCCACCAGCCCTTCCATGTTCATAAAGAGTAGGTCTAGTAGGGCACTACCTCTGATAGGCTTGTGTAGCAGGGTGTCGAGGATCAGTGTATTCAACCAATACTGCAACAAGTTATCATTAATTAATCACGGCTTGTTTATTGTATGTGTTCCATACCACTATTATGCCTACAAAGCAGGCAAAACTATTATTCCTACGAAGCAAGCAAAGCAGCGTTACTTACCCTAAGATACAGACCAGGCAGATGTATGGTCCCCAGGTGCAGGGGAGCTGGTCAGCATGCATGCTTAGCGGGCATCCTCGTGGAGACAAAACGATCTCGATGGCAGGATATGTACAGTCCAGCTGTTATAGAGCCCCCGAGTCCTGGAACACATGGCCAGTACGTGCCAGGAGGCAGCTGCTCAACGCAGCGACCCTGCCCAGCAGTGTTGGTCTTTGGTCTTTCTACTACTGCACGCCCCCCACTATGGGGGTCATGCGCCCCCCTACCCCACTAGGCCTTCCTCATCTTCAGCTGCCTCATCCTTGGCAATGAACTCCACCATCCTGTTCAAGGACAGTGAGGTCTTGCCAACTCTTCTCTGATAAGAAGAACTAGTCCCTTGGATAGAGGAGCAGAAACTCCCTTGGCAGTTCTCGCAGCTCTCCTCTGATAAGAAGAACAGAAACTTCCCTTTGCAGCTCTGTACCCACCCCATGAGTTCCCACAGCAGGCCTGCATGAAGGGCCCTATTGGTGACCATTGATCAATTATCGAACCACCCTTACAGCTCACTTACCAGCTGCAATGAGAAGGTGTCATCCACACATTCCAGAAACCTGCTAGACTGCCCCCTTTTTGCTGTGTTATACTTCCAGCAGACATCTGATAGGTTGAAGTGTCCCACAAGAACAAGGGCTAGTGAATGTGAGACATCTCCAAGTTGTTGAAAGAATATCTCATCAGTGTCTTTATCCTGGTTGGGTTGTCTGTAGCAGACTTCCACCAGGATATCGGCCTCATTGGCCTTCCCCTTTACCATTATCTATAGACTTTCCACCTTGGTGTGTTTAGCATTGAATTCAATACAGTCAAAACACTCCTTAACATATAACACCTCCACCTTTTTCCTTGTCTATCCTTTCTAAAGAGCCTGTAGCCATCCATTGTGGCACTCCAAACATGTGGATCATCCCACCACATTTCCATGATGGCAATTATGTCATTGGTTTCCCTGGTGCATAACAGCTTCTAACTCTTCCTGTTTATTGCCCATGCTATGGACATTGGCATACATGCACTTGATCCAAGGCATAGATATAACCTCCAAGACCGGTATGACTCCCCGAGGCTTATCTCTAGCAGTCCAGGGTTTATCCCCTTCCCTCTTCGATTCTAGTTTAAAACCGTCTCAATGAGGGCCACTAACTCCTGCGAGAAGATCCTTTTCCCGTGCTTAGATAGGTGTACCCCATCTCCTGCCAGTGGGCTTGGTGTCGTGTATACTGGAGTATCTGGAATGCTGGATCTAGTCCTTGGCTCCCCAGTATAACTGAGACATGAACGTACTGCAGCAAGTCCAGCTAAGGGCCATTAAGATGAAGGAGGGTTTCGCTTATTTTACATACAGGCATGCTGATGCTATTCATTTTGGAGAAGGTTTAGGGTGGTCTCGGGAAGTAAAGGTGAAAGAGTCAGACTCTTCTCAGTGGCGTGCCCAGTGACAGGACAAGGAGCAATAAGCACAAGCTGAAACACGGGAAATTCTTTCTCAACTTAAGAAAGAAACATTTTACTCTGGTTTTGGTCTAATACTGGAACGGGTTACCCAGAGAGACTGTGTGAACTTACTCCTTGGAGATACTCAAAACCAGAATAGACACAGCCCTGCTCCAGCTAACCCTGCTCTGAGACAGGTGGTTGGACTAGATGATCTCCAGAGGTCCTTTCCCACATCAGCAGTTCTATGAAAACAGTGGCCACTTCCAAATTACCTATGGGAAATTGTCTCAGGTCTGAGGTAATACCTGCATCACCATCAGGAGTATTTTGGAAGAGTGTAGTTGACTTGAGCTAACCACAGCTGGAATCATTTTAATCTGAAAGATGTTGAGGGAAAATACAGAAAATATAGAGGTGTTTGAGATTTTAAAAATTTTCAGGGACTTGACTGGTATATCTGGTTCATTGGCTCAAAATAAAGCTAAACTAACTGTAACATACCGATCATGTCAGATCGGTATGTTACATTTTTATTATTGCCATCCTTTTTAATATGAGAAGTAAACCATTTCCAGTACACAGTAACTGAGACTTTTATTTAACAACAACATCCTGAAGCACCTTTGTATGCCACTTTTTATCCCTAGTTTGTGACCTTTTAGCACAGATCTAGACAGCGTGGTGTTTTGTTGTATTTTGTAAGTATTCTTGGTGCCTCATGAAATAAACATCATTGATGATCTAGGTGCTCCCTTCCACTCTGTAATCAAAATGAGGTGTTCAAGTGCTATGGTAATGAAGATACACACCTCCTAAACCAGGCAGACCATGCCATTATCATTAAAGGAGAAATGTGCTGTATGTCTTTATCTGAGATTATCAGCTTTCTGTGAGGCTGTTAGCAAGTGTCACTGTTTCATACAGCTGTATTAATGTATAATGTGAAACCATTTTAGGTGACTTGAGTGAAACGGGCATATATTAAATAATCACTAAATGGAGAGGAGGAAGAAAACCACACCCCAGGTGATCACTTTAGGCCTTTATGCACATGCAGAAAAAAAGAGCAAAACAGCCATGTGATGTGGTCTCTCACCAAAAAAACCCAACAAACAAAACACAAAACCTACTGAGAACTGAAGTCTTAGTCATCAGAGGAGTATGGCCATAAATGTCTTTTATGAGATACATGTCTCAGGGTATTTATTAGGACTGAATGATCTTTCCTTGGTATTCTTTTATTTATTTACTCGTTTCCTGTGATTTCACCATTTTTACATCTTTTCCTGTTAATTGACAGAAGCATGGCCTATGAGTGAGCAGAGTACAGAAAGAGACATTTTTGAAAGTTTTATTTCATTCTTTTCCCATTTCTTTGTGATACTAAGAGCAAGGTAAATCCCAACCTAATGTATCTACACCTCTTTTATGTGAGTTTCTTTTTACCAGAGGAAGCTACCTCCTTTCATGTCAAGGAGAGAGGCTGCCATAGCCTTAAGCGGCCATTCTGTGTACAGAAAGGAAATGTGCTATGTCCAACCCACTCTCATGAGTGTAGATTTGAGAACTGGCAGGTTTTTTAAGGACCCATAGAAATACCCTGCCAACCTCTATTCATATAGGAAATACGTCTCCAGCAACAGACTGAGGCAATTCACCTCCCTGTTCCCTGCCATAGCAGCCTGATAGCAGAGCCATAGTCTGGCTCACCAATTGCATTAATTTGTATAAAATCCACAATGTTTCCTCGGACAAGTCAAATGTATGATGCAAAGTGGTTGTATACAGATAGAGATTCTGAGGGAGCACTATGCACAGGATGCATAAAGTATCTGATATTTTTACAGTAACTAAAAACTCCCAACAGCTCTTCATTGGGGGCAAAGGTATTAATCCAGTTTTAAATAGATAATCTAATCTTTCACTTACAGTACCTTCCATGATTCATAGGATTTTCAAGTTGATTGCTTGGTATGTACCTGTCCATTCACTTTTGTAACTTAGAGCAAGAAGAGCAATTTACCTTTAGTGGTGCTTTCCAGCCTAAACTTCAGTGAATGCTTCACTCTTTTTTAAAGAGCATAAAAAACATGGTATGTTGGTTTAAGATTTCAATCCTGTCTTCACTGTGTGAATGCCTGAATATATGTGTACATTGAGCCCTATATGTGATGTGATCTAGCTGCTGCTTCATCGTAAAATAAAAATCAGTGATGTCTTCTGTCTTCTGTGGGTAATAAATATAGTAGGAAAGTAATATTACTTGAAATCTGTAAAACACAGAAAAGGGTCAATCTTGTTTATTTGGACATTTTGTATTTTTTTGGTGTGGGTTTGTTTAATAAACCATGGACAAATTAAAATAACTCAGAAAACTTCAAGCATAGCAGAATATATATTTTTTTCTATGATGAATTAGGAACATGTACTTGAAAACACCAGACAATTTCTGTTTGCATAACTAGCATTGTATCTAAGTGGGATACTCCTGTACACAGAGGGCTAAGCATTTATTATTTTAACCACATTCTTCCATTGCTTCGGATAGCAGGAAGCTAATTGCTGGTTCAAGTCACAATGACTTATGAATATTTTATGCCTTTGTTAGGTAATAATGATATTAATCTTGTGTCTTGAACAAAATTAATTCTTCTGGATCTCTAGTATTGTGTGATCTTCAGTCTTTCCATGTGTATGCTTTTCTTTTGGTAGCTCCTTGGAGGGATTTGAAACAATTGGGGCAGAGAATGAAAGTGCAATTAATATTCTGTATTTATAAGAAATAGGTGTTAAGGTGTGTAATTGTGGATAAAATACTTCAGTTGATACAGAATGTAGAAGGTGTTAGCAGGAAGGCCCTTCCAAAACATACTGGATCTATCCTTTGCTTCAGTCAGTTTTCAGGGTGTACCAACAACTTTACCCTGCTGAGTTTTTTTCCCAAATTATTAATTTAGGGCTGCCCAATGCTAGTGTGCCATGAAGCAACTCGAGGTGCCTCAGCAGTCCCCAGGCACACTTCTGAGCCATACCAGAGCTGCAACCACTGTGGTGGGGCCAAGCAGCCAGAGTACTCTCAGCAGGGATATCAGTGCCTATATTGCAGGAAAGTGTGCTCTATAGGAAATGTGGGAAATTCAGCAGCCACGTTTACATTCATTAATGGAGGAGAAGTAATTTTTGCATCATTTTGTGAGAACTCTTAGAAATGGTAGCCAGGGCTTGTATTGTTCTAGGCATTATACAAGTAGGAAACAAAGATTTCCTTTATCCCTACAAGATCAGTATAATGTGTTCATCATCCTCATTTGGAAAAAAATGAGTTTGTTCCTGAATATGTAAAGTATTTACTGTTTAGGAAATATTTATATAGACAAAGATAAATTGATGTTGGTTAGAAAAATAGCTGGCTATCTTTGGAAACAAGAGACATTAATTTTAACAAATTGATGCTCTAGTACTTTTCTTTGGAAGTTGCGATCCTTTTAAAGACCAATTTATTAACAGTAGGTTTTAATGTATAAAAAATAGTAACATGTCATTTAAATTATGGTCATCATAACAAAGTACCTGATGCCTTGATGAGCTTCGATGAGGCAAATTGCTGGGATTTAATCCAGTAGAGAAAAAGATAAATATACTGGAGGAAGCAAACAGAAAATTTGGCAGAACTTCTCTTGGTGTGAACTGCTACAGAAATCAATGTTTTTTGCAAAACAGGTAGGAAACTCAGGGAAGCTGCTGTATCTGGATGGCCTGTGAACCAATGTGGCCCTGCAGCTTTCATCCTCATGACTTCAGATAGAGGAGTGGCCCCTGTCCTTTTCGTTGCAGATCCAGTCACCTTTATTTCTGTCACCTCAGGATGTGGGTGTTATGAATGGCTTTGCATGGTGCCAGGTCTGAGAGCAATCAGAGGTGGAAGCAGTGCAGAATCCTCTGTCTGCTTTGTGAGTTGAACTGCACACTAGGGTACTACAACCAACTGACCCTGTGCTAATTTTCAGGGTCAGATGAGGCTGTTGTTGATGAGGTGTTCTATGAGCTGATAAGGTGTTACACAGTTTGGGGCTCAATTCCCTGTTGACCTGGGTGCTTTAAAGCCTGAATCTGTTGTGTTTCTAACCAAGCTTTGAACTCCTCTTTTGCAAGCTGGTAACAGTAGGCTGAGTGTTGTATGCTTATACTATACAGCTTGATTTTGTAGCATTTGGCATATCCATACCCTAAGGGATAAATAAGCCCAGAGAGAGCCATACATTACAGTCATACATTTCCAATACTAAGAAATAACTGAAAAGAAAGACTTGCATGCAAATTAACAGCATATGAAAACCAAAATAGTTTGAGATGAAAATCAATTCAACAGATACTTGGTCCAAATTACTCTAGTTATTTGATCTGTTTTCTCTCATTGGCAAAGTCGGGGAATGAGATTAATGACCCGTGAGATACGGCTTCAGTGCAGATCTATCCACATAGTCGCTAAGATATGTAGAAATCTCATAACTGGCATTATAATTTAGGTTACTTCTCAGACAGATAGTACTCATGCAGCTTCACTTGGTACAGATCTACTGGAATTCTCTCAAGACAAAAATCCCAAGTTTGACTTTTTCCCCCTATCTGTTACATGTGGTGTAGAGTTTTGAGCATGTGGCTTTCTTAACCGTGCACTTAAAAACCACGTTACCAAGTAGGAGATGATCTCTGTCTTCAACTTAAAATTGACTTTAATTAGGAATTTTTGAGGCAGTTTCACTGAGAGGGTCTGTGTCTGGTGTAACGGCCTGCTGCAACTTCATGTATAGCTTGAAGGGCGATTCTTACATGTCTCTCTTCTTTCCAGTAAGAGCAAGTTGCCCACTGCAAAGCCATTTGATAGCTCTGCTTCAGAATTTTTGGAGACACTTCCCTGAGCCCTCATAGTATGCATAGTTATTTTCATGCCAGTCCAGTTTTCCTTGCCAAAGTCATAAGATCAGTGAATAGAGCTTTATAATGGGACCTGGCTGCAACCTGAACCACAGGGTAGCTAATATTTCTATGTAATGATGGAGAAGTGTATTCTGTCTGTGTGATTCAAATAATAATGTTGAAATTGGGGAGACAGGAAATGTTTCCATATCATTAAACAAAATTAAAGGAGACAAAGTGTTCTAAAGAGAAGGGGAAAATGACAGCTATTGTTATTTCTATTTACTCCCTCTGTTCTCTTCTATTTATACCTTCTCCCTTTTTTCTCCTCTCTCATTTTTTCTTCCACCAACTTCTGCTATTTTTAATTAGTAGGTAATGCATGAGTTTCAGAGATAACATTAAAAGGAAGCAATCAGGCTGAGTTTTATGCTGCATCAACTGAGTAATTGCAGGTGCTGTGGTTGCCAAATATGGTCCCATGTGAAAGTTATTGCTGCAAAGGGCATGTTTGTCTCAAGATTGCCTTATTCAGAAGCAGAATTTCTTTTGTATCAAAGAGGTACAAAAGCATTTCCCATCTCCTAAGCCAGTAAGCATAAGAGTTGACAAACAATGTAAAACTGCTTGTGCTGATCCTTGTTTTTAAGTCAGATTTCTTTCTCATCCTAATAGAATTCACATTTTTCACCCAAAGCTGGCAGTAGTGGTGATGTAGCTGTGAATTAGATGACAGAAGCAATGGCTTTTAGGTTGGTTTTGTTTTTGATTACAGGTCCAGGCTATGCTTCATTTCAAAGCCTTGCTGTTTTTTCAACTTTCCAGGTTGAAAGTGCTCTGAAAACTGTTTTCCACTAACAGCTGTCTGAGTAACCAAAACACACTCTGATTTGCTCAATCGTTAAATTCCAAACAGAAATTCCAAATAGTCACAGACTGAAGAGGGCTCCTGCATTAATTTATGCATTTTGATGGTACTACATTTGATATGCCTTTCAGTCTCCTTGCTTAACAGCAGCTCTTCCCTCCAAAGTCAAAAAAACCTTTCTCAGGAGAGTATGTTTAGTGTAAAAAGAGGCCAACATCACATTTCACTGTCAAAATTAAAAAAAAAAAAAAGGTTTGAGGTTTCTTGAAATATCTGTTGCTATGTAACACATACTTTTGTGCATAGCAACTTCTACAAATACCTGCTAAGTATATTTATCAGAAAGTTTCAAAGGCTTTGTCAGAATCTTTTATGTCTAAGCCAAAGGTCAAGTCATAAAAAGACCTTTTGCAAGAGAAAGCATAATTACAACCAATCATGGGATCAGTGTTGTGAAGGATAACTTTCCTATATAATAGACTATCCTGCTTTCCTTGAAGTTCAGGCAGTTCGTGCTTTCTGCTCTTATTTCAGAACAGGATTACTCTCACTTATCTCTTAAATTTTTCTGTCTTAAGAAATTAGAAGTTGGGTTTTTTTTATAAAAATAATTTAAAATTATAATAGTTAAGATTTAGACTCCTGCTGAGCTCATATGTTCTATTTTTCTCACAGCAGTCAGGTATCCTTCTGTCCCAAATGCAGATAATTATACTTATCCAGCTGGACACAGAATTTTTAAATCCTTAGTTAAAAGACATTCATAAAATACGCTTTTATTTCATAAAACCAGATAAGTAGCTAAGAGCCTAAAGAAAAATTTTATCTCATAGCTGTTCTTTCTCGAGGACTTCATTACCTTGCAAGAGTATGCTGGAAGTCTTCTTCCTGTCTTGTTTTGTCAGCAGAATTTGCTAGCTCCAGACTGCATATTAAGTAAGCAAAGACATCTTGCAGGTAGCAGGCTGCAAGGAGATGGGCGTGTGATTCTGTCTAAAATGAGAGAAGTACTGTGAGATTCTGAATGTGAATGTGATGTGATAGAGGTATTAGTAACAACACCTTTCAGATCATTGTCTTTGTCACCCCACAGACTCCTCTGGCAGTGACAGAGTACCTCATTGTCAGAACATCTCAGCCATACAGTTTTGAGAACTGAAACTTATTACTGTGTAGGTTTTCTAGATGTTTGTTCAGAACTTGTTGAATGCTTGTGTTTCTCTTACTGAGCTATGAGCTCAGCATATGTCCAACAAGTGCTCAGGTCTGGCTTGTGTATATAAAAACTACATTCCTGCTTGTCTTTAGCAGAGCTTCAAAGCATGCCAGGTCAAGCAGGGTGCTCAAATAAGCCCATTGTTTTACTATGACTCTGGGCACATGTAGCTGTGCTGAGAATGTTCATGTTGAACCTCTCACAGCCTACATACCACCTTGCAATACATACAAAACATGACACTGCAAAACGTCATGAGCAGAAAGCTGTTCCCCTAAGCCTGAACTGTAAAGTTCTGTTTTACTTGAAATATGAGAACTGCGTCTGTTGAGATATCTGCTGACTAGTGTGAAGCACAGTTATGCATCTATTTCCATCTTTTGTTACAGAGCATTCTTATGATATTAAGACTTACAAAAAGGTTTTTGCTTCGTTATCCTTGAGTTCACCTTTTTATTTTGTTAGAGATGTCTTTTTCCATTTCCACATCTACATGTTGGATGTTATGTTAACAGAGTGGTGTTTGACTTACACTAAATTTGCAATAGCCTATTCTAGCCTCTTCTATTCCTGCCCTTCTTGTGATTTATCATATGTGGGTAGCTTGCTGTCTGATAGTAGAGATTGAGATCTCCAGTTCTCCATGGCTTGAAATGTTTTGTCTGACTTGTTTTCCCCTTGTTTCTAATGTGCTCTGCTAACATCTGATTAAAGCGGTTTTCGACAGAGAACTGCCTGCATTACCTGCGGCAGCCTACATTTTTTTTACTATTGCTATTTATATAACCACTAATTGTGTCATAGAATTTTTAATTCCTTCCCAGGTTACCCTTGCCTTTTTAAAAAACCCTTACAGATTGCTTTTCTTAATTTCTGTGCCCAATTTGTCCATCTCTGGGAGGACTGGTAAAGAGTAGAAAGGAGTTTTCATAACACTTTGTCATTAAAGGTTGTAGTACTGAGGGGAACAATTTGCCCTTAAATGAATCATCAGTTGGAATTACCAGGTTGTTAGTGATCACTAGACTCAGTAATCAGTGTCATCCTCTTTGTTGTTGTTGTTGCCCTTGTTGGGAGTTATCGATATGTTGATGTAAGGTCCTGATCATTGGGATAACAGCAAAACTGTAGTCAAGAGTTCTCATCACTCTGACCTGACTTGACAAATGGCCATAGATTTTCTGAAGTGGCTAAGAGTTATTGGAGATAAGCACAGTTCCAATACACTTAGCCTAATGATTTTCAGGATGGGAGTTAAGGAATATGTACTGGTCTGGTGAAAAGGGAGTTGGCAAAACACAGCGATATCAGTTACTCTGTACTAGTCATTAGCAAGGTTTTATCTTCTTTTGTGGTAAGATAAAACCAGCATAATGTGCCTGTCACATTGCAGCTGTATCTTTGTTTTCTAACTGTCCTGTCCTGTTGGCTCCCTTTCCAGCCCTATCTCATTCTGCACTTCGTACATTTCCTTTCAACAATCCCAGTAAGATTGTGCGTATGAGTTGCCAGTACTTGGTGAGCCCTACTTTGGGTACCCACCAGAACATATTTTCCTGTCTGGAGCAGGACAAACAAGTGGTTCCATCAATGCTGGAACAATTAAAACATCCTTTCTTACTGATTTGTGTCTTGTGTTCACCTCATGAACTTTCTGTTGTCAATGAAGTGTGAAATACTGTAACCCCTCTCTCACATGAGAGTCTTAATAAGCTGTCTTGTACTCATTTGCACAAAATCTGTAAGGAATTCAAACTTTCTGCCAGTCACACAGAAACATAAAGGCAGAAAAGAGTTGGAAGTGACATTTATGCATGTATGTGGGAGGTGGACTGGTGGGATAGGGAGGTTCTTCATCCCTAAGAGTATGTTTTGCAATTAATTTGCATAGGGGAAAGGGATATTTGGAGGCCTTATGGACACCTCAAAATACTTCCTGAAGAATTCTCAGAGCAATACCAGTAATTAGAAGACATAGGTTTTGGTGGTAGCTGTGTTGGGATGTTTCAGGACTTGTGCATGTCATATGGATATGGGTAAATTTGTACTCAAATGTGTAGATGTACTCAAGGGAATCAGAACAACTGTTTCTGTCTAAAATAAGATAACTGTCATATTGCTTGCAAATTAAGAGTCTTCTGAAATACCTAGGTGGCTTTGAAATTTTTTTCCCCAGATATCAGAAGTTGGCACAGAAGAGAAACCAACTGAAGAATGAAGAGGGAAGAAAATAATCTGAGATTATTCCTTCCCTTTCTTGCATTTTTTGTCACAGAAAATGTGAGTGGTAGTTCACAGAAAAGGCATGAACTCTTTATAAGGTTATTCAAAACATGTTCCAGGTGATAAGTGTTGTCTCTCATGACAGTTTATTTCTTGTATCTCTTGAGTTGTGAATAATACTGAAAAAAAATCCATATCAGAAAGTGTATGCAGTTCTACCCAGAACTATACTTTGCCAGATGCTTGTGTTCTTGAGGTGGAAGAAAAATAGGAATTCACTCCTTAGCTACTTCTTTTAAGGGTGAAAGGTTTGAAAAAAAACCCCAAACTTCCCAAATTGTGAAGAGTGAAAAATGACCTAAAAAAGTCCTCTTACTGTCTGCATTCCTGTAATTAGTGTAGTAATTTATCCTTTTGGTTTGCTTGTTTCTAGTTATAACATGAGGAAGGCTATCGGTGTGAATTGTCTCTTCTTATTATTAGCACAATGATGAACAGGTTGGCAGGTTTCTTTTGCCCGAAGCTGGTACCTAGTCCATCTTGCTGATGCTCCCTCTATATTTTTTCTTGCTTTATACTCTTGTTTCCTGTGCTTTTTACTTATTTTCTACATGACATTCACACAGATAAAAAGCAGGCAAAGGGAAAGAGAACTGAGTCAATTCACTCAGTAGCCATAAATAATGCACCTTCAAGAAAATGATGAAATTGTCTGAGAAGCCCAGCACACAACAGACTGCTAAAAGGTTTGTGAGTATCTTATCAAAATTAATAGTCAAGATAGCTTTGTAAGACTGTCATGTGATCATAAAGGCAGAAAAAATACAACTTAAAATAGGGACTTAGTCAAAATGAGATATTTCCTATTACAGTTCACAATATCATGATTTTGGCTCTCAAGACATCCAAGTTCCCCACTTTGCTCGGGAAGAAATGGTAACTATTATTACATATATGAAAAATATAAAAATGACAAGTAATTAATAACTGGTATATGTAGTGATTTATATAAGTGAGAAATAAATAGATAAGGGCATGTAAACATAGCAGAAACAACTTCCTGTAACTTAGCGTTGTGAAGGCAATAGTAATGAGAAAGTATAAACTTTAACTTTATTAAAGTTAATGTATATCTGGAATGAATGGCCCTGATCAACCTGTTCTAAATAGGACCGCATTGGGTAAATGAGCTTTGAAAGTCCCTTCCAACCTGTGTGATTCCATGATTCTATGATTAAAGTATACTTATTTTAAATAAACATGAGTTCATCAGAGGTTTTCTAGAATTATAGAAGGACCATCCAATTAGAAATTAAACTGGACTTCATGCTGTTTACCCAGTTAGGTGTTGGTTAGTTCGCCAGACAGGAATCCTAGACAAAGCAATAGCTGAAACAATGCAATGAACAAACAGCAAATTCCATGAGTAGCAGAAACAATGAAGACATAAAAGCCAAGACTTGAGGACCTACAAGGTCTGATGTCTAATAAAAAGTAGGTGTCATGGGTGCCTTAAAATATCCCTTTTCTTTTGTTGTACCATTTTTTTAAAACAGAAACATGAAACATCTGAAATCTC
>JANHFX010018309.1:0-25087 GCA_027560015.1 Chloroceryle amazona | reverse complement strand
CATGGGTGCCTTAAAATATCCCTTTTCTTTTGTTGTACCATTTTTTTAAAACAGAAACATGAAACATCTGAAATCTCTAACACCCTGCCAAATAGGTTTGAAATTTCCAGTCAGTTCATGGTTTCTTAGGTGAGAGTGATGAACAGGCAAGCAAATACATAGAAAGTGTCTTATTTGTATGGGAAACCAGGCTGAAAATGGAAGAATGACAAAACAGTTCAGACCAGGCAACTTAATATTACAGGAAAGCAGTCTTGACAAAGAAACATGATTTCATTCATTTGCATGAATTAAAACCTTCAAGACCATCTAAAGAACCTGAAGGGGTAGAAGTCCATGGGACCTGATGAGATCCATCCACAGGTACCTGATGGATCTGGTGGATTCAGTTGCTAAGCTGCTTTCTATCATATTTGAAAATCATGGAAGTCTGGTGAATTTACCACTGACTTTAAAAAGGGAAACATAACCCCCATTTTCAAAAAAGGAAAAATGAAAGAACTGGGAAACTACAGGCCAGTCAGTCTCACCTTTGTGACCAGCAAGACTATGGAGCAGATCCTCCTGAAGGCTCTGCTAAGGCACATGGAAAATACGGAGGTGATTGGTGGCAACCAACATGGCTTCACCAAGAGAAAATTGTGCCAGACAAATTTGGTGGCCTTTTATAATGGAGTTAACAGCACTGGTGGATAAGGGAAGAGCAACTGATGTCATCTACCTGGATTGTACAAAGTGTTCGAGACTATCCTGTCTTTGGAAAGTCGAACATCTTTGTCTCTAAAATTGAAAGACATGGATTTGATGGGTGGATCACTAACTGGATAAGAAATTGGCTGGATAGTTGCACTCAAAGGGTTGGGTTCAACTTGAGCATGCTGGTTGATAAATAGCTCAACATGAGCCAACAATGTGCAAGTGCAACCCAGAAAGCCAACAATATCCTTGGCTGCATTGAAAGATGCATGGCCAGAAGGTTGAGGAAGTTGTTATTCCTCTCTACTCCATTCTTCTGTGACCTCACCTGGAGTACTGCATCCAGATCTGGAGTCTCCAATACTCCAGGCATGGAGTGCATGGACCTTATGGAATGGGTCCAGAGGAAGGCTGCAGACAGTATCAGAGGGCTGGAACAGCTCTCCTACAAGGACAGGCTGAGAGAGATGGGTCTGTTCAGCCTTGAGAAGAGAACGCTCCAGGGAGACCTTCTTGTGGCCTTTCAGTACTTAAAGTGGAGCTACAAGAATGCTGTGGAGGGACTTTCTACAAGGGTTTGTAATGATAGGATGTGGGGTAATGGTTTTAAACTGGAAGAGAGTAGATTTAGTATAAAAGCTCAGAAGACGTTCTCCTCTAAGAGGTCAGTGAGACAATGGAACAGGTTGTCCAGGGAATTTGTGGATGCTCCATCACTGGATGTGTTCAAGACCAGTTTGGATGGGGCTTTGAGCAGCCTGGTCTAGTGGAAGGTGCCACTGCCCATGGCAGGGAGTTGGAACTGGATGATCTTTAAGGTCTCTTCCAACCCACACCATTCTATAATTGTATGATTCTACAATTCTATGACTCCATGATTCACAAGAAGCAGGACCCATAAAACTAAAAGCAAAGAATGAATTTGCTTAGGTGCTTTAGTAATCGTGTAACACCTTGACTACAAAAAATATGCATTATGAAGTATCATTAAAGAGTATTTTTAAAGGTTTTAAGAATGGCCCAGTTGAATAGAACTAGAGGACAAGATGACAGTGGGGAATCATAGCTGCATAGAAGCTCAACTAGGAAGGTTCCTTAGTATTAAAAAGTTTCAGTCAATGCCTGAAGGTGAATATAAAATCACTAATAACAAAGTAAGGCAATTCAAAGAAAAATGGGACATATTTTCACCATTAGGAGGTATAGTCCCCAGTGGAACAAATTGCTAAGGGAAGCAGCAATGTTTTAATCCCATGATGTCTTCAAATCACTCTGCTAGATTTCTTTTGAGCTAAGGCTGTTGTCTTAATTCAGCCAGGGTAATTGAGTGATAATCCTCTAGTCTTTTAGCTCCAACATCTGAAATCAGATGATTTGATGGTCCTTTCTATGCTTAAAATCCCAGTCGTTGAAAACAGTGACAAAAAGTCATGGATGAGCCCAGAAAAAATAAAAAAGTGAAAGAGAAAAATTATTAAGGAAAAAAAGAAGGCCAGTAATTAAAACCAATAAGGCAATTTTCTCATTCTGCACTAATAAAACAAATATTCTTAAAATGTTTCTCATCTAGGACTGGACTTGTCCAAACTTGGGGAACAAGGGAAAGGCTAATAAATAAGAAAATATTGTTGCTTTGTGGTATGACTGTAAAAGTAAACCACAAAAACAACAGATTTGCATATTTTCCTGAAGGACAGATTTGGTTATACTGTTTTCTTTGTTTGAAACCTTTCTGTTTGGACTGAAATAGAGCTCTGGGGCATCTTGACAGACATCCAGCTGCCACACCAGAAGGAAGGTTTTTTTCTATAGGCCTTGTGTCTGTAGCTATATTTCTGAGGATGTCTTTTATATTTTAAGGTAATTTAGCTACTCTGAGAAACCTTTACTCAGCTGAGGCATGGGCTTAATGACTACATTGGACACCTATAGGCATGATATATCTAAGCCTACATACAGTGGTGGAGCTTACAGAATGGTTTAACTTACCTAAAGTAGAAACTGACTAAGAGTTGATTCAATCCAAAGGACACATTGAACAAGACCTCAGTTCCATTTGGTAAACATAGGTAACAACTGCCAATTGAGATGCTTTAGGGTATATACTACTTGGCCTCCAAATCCTGAGACAAAAAGTATCCCCAAATATCCTGATCTCTTTATCTCTGCTAGCCCTATGAAGATTTCCTGAATAACTTTGGCTTGTTAGATGACATGAAGCCATGTAACCAACTAAATGAAACTTTGATTGACCAAGATGTCTTAGTCTTAAGCATACTCCCAAACCACACTTCTAGTAATGATTTAAAAGAACTTACCAGTAGTCCATTGGTGAACAAGACAGCATTGAATGGGAAGCCTGACAAGATGCAGTGTGAAATTCAATCTTATTCTTAGATTCAGCTTTCAAAGACAGTAGATGAGAAATCCCATCACCATGTTATTTATTGTATACTAATGTTATGCAGTAATTCAGGCTTTCAGTAGGTTTCTGACAAAGATTTCAAGGGCTTTCAGTAGCAAACAAAGTTTTTGAGGTACCTTTCTAAACAGAAAGACTGTGACAGTGTGTTGCTAATGATGATCTTGCCATACACACACACTTTTTTTTTTTTTTCCTTCTCTTCTTTACAAGAAATCCTGAAAACTCAAGCTATTAGGAATAAAAATACGTTCTTTGGATTTCTAATAGAGATTCCAAACAGATACGTATACTGAAAACTTGGCATACAGATTATAGGCTTATTTTTCCTCTTTGCACATTTAGGACCATTAGTGGATTCACACTTGTACCAGCATTATATTCAGAAAAACAATGTACTGGCAGTTTAAAAAACCTTCTCACTAAATCATTGTTGGTTGTAATAATAATTGTAAGCCTGGTTAAGTATTCCCAACTGTTTCACTTCCTGTTTCTTGGTAGGAGTCCAGTTTTCAGTTTTGCAAAAACACTACAAAATCCTAAACCTGTATTTAACCTTGTGTCTTTTTACTTATTGAAAGCTATGTTTCACCCTGAACTGTTAATTCTATATCCAGTGTTTGGTAACTAGCCTCACACATATGCTTGATCTTTTCCTGAATGTACTCTTGTCTCTGACGAAACATCCCGGAGTACCAGCCTTCTTTGAGGAGTATGCCTGTCAGTCTGCCCATCAAACTGGGGCCACATTATTATTGTCTGAAAATACACATTCTGTATGGGGACAGTGGCAGAGCTTCTCTTACCCCTACAGAAATTGGTGTCTCCTGTTGCTTTTTAGTTTTCTGTCTCTATTTCTCCTTCAGCTGTTTCCTTTTACCTTCCCTCACTATCAAATCCTGTATGCTAGCAGTGTATGCACTTATGTTTTCTCTCTCTCGAGTCTTGCACTGACTTGTCAAATTATGCTGTAGGCCAGATGTCAGCTACATAATTTTTTGCAAGAATGATACCCATCTGAAGCATGTAAATTTCATCAGAAATCTTGTCTCTTTACTGTGCACTTCTTAAAACTCATGCTTTTCTTTAATGGTCTAAATGGTCTCTCTAAGAAGTTTTGTATATGTACTAGTGAAAATGACTGTCAATGAAAACTGTTGCCAAAATCACTTTAAAATACATATATATATTTGCATGTTGTCAGGTACGTATGGAGTTTTTTGGTGTTTTAGACCTCTTTAACTGCATGTACAGGTCCTTTAAGCTCTGGCATCATCCTACCAGAAAGGTGTAACTGCTCCAGAGTTTTGCGGTAGTCAGTTTTGTAAATTGAATACTTGGATCCCAAACTAGGATATCATTCTTTCCTGGAGCATGCCTTCTTACAGGCTCTTCACCACATTGCTCTTTGCAGTTTCCTACTCTCTGTGACCTCTGGCTGAACCATTCTTTATGTCCATCAAATCCCCCAGCTTGCTCATACCAGAATGGAGACTTTGTTGCCTTCCTTCAGGCTCAGTGGGACTTGCAATGAGCTGATATGGGGATGGCAGGTGTTGCAAAACTTCTGTCAAATCTGCATTTCACTGTGAATGGTTGTGTCCTGGTTGCTCTGCTTTGAACCACATTTAGAATAGTCAGTGCCTGATAGCCGAAGTGTTAAAAAACACTGAAGCTGTATGGAGCAAACAGTTCTAGAGCAGAGAAACTCAGTGGTTTCTCATAGGTCTGTGAAGTTAAATGGTTGATGTTAAAGACCAGTGTCCATTCTATATGCATGCAATGGCTCTCTTACTTTGATTTATATACCTGATTCTACCTAAATTTCATTCAGATGTGTCAGTTTTTAAAGTAGAATGTAAAATGTTGGAGGTTTTTTTCAGTTCTCTGATATTGTCAGCTGTAACTGCACACTTCTGTTTGTTTTTCTTAATAGAGTAGAACATGACATTCCTTTACACATTCAGCAGTGTTTATGGATAAGAATTTCTCTGGGTTGCTTTAAAACTGCCTCCTGTAAAACCATCCTAAGGTTCAGCTACAGGGATGGGCTTGATTGCATGGAAGTAGAGAACTTCAGACTGTGATCTTTGCATGGAGATTAATCGATGAATTTATTGACATGCTTCAATAAATAAGACCCGGAGTAAAAATAATAATAATAATTTAAAAAAAAAGTCAAATCAAGATGCTTGTAGTTTAAATGAGCATTCAACCCAATGTATGTGGCCAGAGTAATGATTAGTATACGCACAAGCCAAGTAAAGAGTTATCAAGTGTATGGTATCCAGAGTTGAGAAGTATTGTTGATAAAAGGAGAACTATAGAGGTCAACCTTTATATTCAAACCATGGATACCTAAATCTTAGGATATTGCTGGTTTTGAAACTACCTGAATAAACTGAAGCCTGTATGTAGAGTTAGGTTTGTGGCTGAAGAGTTGAAAAGATCCTGATGAGAAAGGCAGTCCTTGGAAGTAAACGATCACAAATTACTGTAAATCACCTCCCTTTGGCTACCAATACATCTATGCCCATGTTCTTTGCTCTTAATATCTGTCATCATTCATGTAATGAAGCCCTCTACTTCCACCTCTCCTATTACACATCCTTTTCTATTATCAAGCTTTGACTGTAATCTTTTAGTTGTTATAAAACATTATTTCTGTAGACTATTTTCCAACTCCGTAGTTCAGCTGCAACTTTGTTCATTATTACTTTTATCAAGCATTTTTGTCCCATTTTAATGACTCTTGGGTGCACAGCAGAAAGTTACTTCTTGGCAAAACCACAATCTCCTCTGTTAAAAAGGTTGTGGCTTCTGTACACATTTATGTCTCTTCATTAAATGACTTGTCCACATTCTCAAGAAATTTTTCTCACATTTAGGAGGAATCAAAACCTCTTCCCTGCACCTTATTACTTAGTTAAATGTAAAGTATCTACCTTGTAGCCTGGTCTAGCTAATAGATTCCTGATGTATGATTTACTAAGAGTCTTCAACTTCTAGTGGCACTAGCAATAGCATTATCAAATATGTCCTTCCCATTACATTCATAAGCAGAACAGGGTTCTCGGAGTCCTGCCATTTCTTTTAGTTACAGTACTTTATAAGACCTTCAAGTACATTGTACTAAACTATATTTCATCTTTCCAAGTGAAATGATGCTACATTTGTTCAAATGTTACATATACGTTCATGGATGGTTTGAACACCCCTGCTGTAAGATATGTGAGTAGAGGTAAGGGCAGCTGCATTGTCCTTCCCTCCCCAGCATTCAGGTAATAACTGTAGTATCAGTCAACAGTGCTGGGAAAGCGCTTTAGAAATGTAATCCCTCTAGTTCTGCTGCCTTCAGCAACTTAACAACAGGTCATTGGTACCATAAAAAGTTGCAGAACGATCTCATATTACTGATTAATTACATAATAAGGTACCATGTAAAATTAAAAATTACTGATTTTAACACACAGGATAAAATGACCCCTTCAGTACATGGCAAATGAGAATGGCATCATTTGCTTTTAACACTTGGGAAGGAAATCTTGGAGTCATGATGCAAAGTTCAGTGCTGGTCAAAGAAGTAAACAGAATGACAGTTAGTAGGAAAAGAAGAAGCAACAAATCAAATACATTATGCAACTCTATAATTGATGGCATGCCTGCTGTGTGAAGTTCTAGCCCCAAAACAGTTACAACAGAACTTGAAAAGACCTACAGAAGGGTGAAAAGAAAGACGGGGAGGTTGTGTAGAGAACTAAAGAAAGCTTTGAAGGAAGACAGCTGAATGGGAAAAAATAGAAGTTCATTGTCTTGAGACATATAGCAAAGATAAGTAGGGAATGATTTTCATTTTTTCCTTAGAAATAAGTGAGGAAAAACAAGACATGGAAACACAGTAATTTGAATACACTGAAGGCAGTACTTTTCCATATAATACAGTTACTGGTGGAGCTCACTGACTCCAGATATGGAAAGAAAATATACTAATAGTTTTTCCCTAACCATCCACTGCGGTCAATGCTGGAAACATGATAGTCGGTAAAAATTAAATTATTTTATTGTTTATCCTGTCAGTGACATGTCAAAACACAGATGCAGTCTATAGAAGTAAATAGACCATGACTTCTCAGCAGTGAGAAGAATACAATGGAGGGCTTGTGCTTCCCCCTTTGCCTCTTGAAGTAACCGGATCCCAAAGAAGCTCACAGTAACTGCCTATCTTACTATAATAAAAGAAGCTGCTGACAGGATCAGAACATTCATGCAGGTACAAATGATGAGAAAAGGCTTTTCTCTCCTGTGTTGTTTTCAAAAACTTGTCAAAAACTGTGAAGTAATAATCACAGGGGCAGTTCTGATGATTGTCTTGTGCTCGTTTTACTTCACTGCTTAGAGCTGACCAAGAACTGAAAGAGAGCAGGCATGCAATACTAACAGTGACAGCCCCCAAAGGGGAAAAAAGAACTTGAAGTGAACCTAAATGAAGCAGAATACATGTGCCACAAGTGCCTTGGCAGCACCTCAGTCAGGGAACAAAAGAAGGTCAGTGAGGGAATCAATGCACTCCTTAGAAATCTGCAGGGAAACTTCCTGCCTTCCTCCAGGGTCATAGCTGCACCCGCATTATTTGTGATGCTAACAACTGTTTTCCTTATGTATTGTTACTATGGGTAGTATTAGAGTGCTGTTGCAATACACTACATTTATACTTTCCTTCTTCTCCATTGGATATACTGTTGTACTTTTTACTGTCTTAAGTTCACAGTTTTTACTTTGTCATTCTGAGCACAACAGCTGAACTGCTAATGAGTAGCAAAGCATTACCCAGAATTAATATGATTGCATACATGCCATCCCCTACCATCTTCTTGTCAGTTGTTATAAACTTAACTTATACTTATTTTGGACTGACCTTTTCTCTAATTGGACAGGAGAGTACAGAGGAATATCTAGGTGCTAGAATAATGCATTCATATGTTAAGGAAAAAAAAATGCAATCTTATATAAGTGTCAGGTTTTGGAGAAGATATGTAATCAAGACTCTGCCCTTCTTGCAGGAACACAGTTTCTGCTTTTGTGTCCATCTTAAACTCTTTCTAAAAATGTGTGTATTTTTTGTTAAAAACATTAATTGTGGGAATATTTTTTTTTTTTGTGTCCTGAAGGTTGGACTAGATGATCTTGAAGGTTTCTTCCAACTAAAGACATTATGTGATTCTGAAATACTGCCTACTGTCATTCAGGGCTGATATAAAAGCTAGCAGCTTAAACTGGTAGCATTCCTTTATGAAGACTGGTTGCATTCCTTTATGAAGTTTGGAATTGTTGGACTAGATCAAGGCTACTAAGTTGAGTGCTTTCACTGCTGCCCATGATCTGTATGACGCACTGCAGAACATGCCTGAAAGCCCAACATGCAAATGTAAAGTGGTCTTCCTTCTAACACTTACTACTTAGAGATCAGTTTAGAGCTTTAAATGTAGGACTCTGTATCTTCTCTTTTTTTTTTTTTTTTTACTTTATTTTTTATTTTTTTTATTATAACAAATTGATTTTTGCCTGTGAAGCCTCAGTTCTGCTTTGTGGTCTACTCAGCTGCACATCTGTGTCTGTCCTAAGCTTCGTGCAGATCAATAGAGTTCAGCAGAAGGGCACATTGCTCATTTGTACAACTCTCAGTACAGAATGGCAGCCATCACTTCAAGTCAATTATTTCAGTGGGAGCTGCAGTTCATGCTGGATGTACCTCTGCTGGAAGTGTTTTGGCACTTGTTTAGGAGTTACTCATCCCTTCCAAGGGCCACTGCTGCTGAGGTGAGGCTTTCTTCCCCATATGCTATATGAAGTTGAAGAAGTTTAGTGTATCACAGTACGTTGCTGTGAGGTGAGCAAACAGGTCATGGCTGTAATGAGGGAAAGATTAAGTTCATCCTTCTCTGACTCTGGAGAGAACTCATGGTAACTAACACCATCAACGAACAACCAAATGTGGCAAGAAGGCAATTTGCTTCTGCCCCATGGATTGCAGTTATCTGTGTGGGAGAGGAGCATAAGGTTGCTGCTGCAGCAGCATGGGACAACCTTTTGTTACTGTAACAATTTAGCAACAGCCCAACAGTGGAAGTTGCCTTTACCTTGAACCTTTATGTTAATGGGAAAAAATAAATAAAAACATAAGGCACTGAAACACTTAATTTATCTTTGTAAAATTTTGGTAGCACCTGTAAAAAGCAGAGCTCTGGGATGTTTTTCAGCACTGTGGCCCATTAATCAGGGAGTTGCAAGAAGGCAAATAACATAACCTTTACATTTCTGCTTTTTATTCAACATCCAGGAAAAGGCAAGTAGTATTACAGTCACAACTAGTTGCTGGAGTGTTCAGTTTAATTAATGCCACTTTCCTTTCAGTACTTCTAAAGCAAGAAACCCACCCACACTTAAAACAAAATATGGGGTCTCAGCAACTTTCTAAAAGGATCTCCTACCAAAGCATAGACAAGGATCAAGTAACAGGAGATTTACAGCACATAGGCACAACACAGGTTCAAAGAGATCAGCATGACACCTTGGGCTGCTCAGGTCTTGTCATAGTTGCCTGCCAACATTTTGCATGTGTTTACAGAGTACATTTTGCTCCTGTGTAGACTTGAGAATGAAGTTCTAAATTTTAATGCATCTTGTATTTTTGATTGTCAGCATTAGTTGCCAGAGAATCAGCCTCTATATTGCATAATCTGCTATTACTCTAAGCATCTAAGATCAGGTAGGGGAAGATTAGAATAATAGATCAAAACCTTTAATTCAGAAAGAATTGAACTTGCCGTTTCACTTAATGTCCAGGGATTCCCATCATAGAGGTACAATTCATACCTCATTCCTCATAAGGTACGGCAAATGTCAAGATAATCTAAATAAGTGCTTGAATTTTACAAGCTACAATATAGCCATACAGTATTAATACAGAAGAAATACTGCTGTAGTTCTCTGAATCTGACTGCATATTTGAAGGCATATCTTTCTGAAATGGTTATCTGAGAGATTTAAACTTCAAAAAACACAGTGTGCTCATAATCATTGCCCTTTTTGAAGAGGGGGGTGCTAAAGAGAGGCAAGAGACAGTCGGGGAAAAAGTAAAGTGTTATACAACACTGGCTAAAGACAAGAAATTAACAGGTGCTATAACTGTGGGGTTTTTATCCTTGGGAACTATATATATTACATTGTTACCAGTCTAAGTGTAACTCTGGAAATTTTTGCTGGTATTTGGCTTCACCAGAGACAGTTCTCACTTGTTTCAAATGGAACATATATTATGGTGGGTTTTTGTTGGTTTTTTTTTTTTTAATGCTGGCATAAACCATGGCATTCACATGAGCCATTGAAATTTAGAAGGATCTGGGACACCTAGGGTTTTTCTAATCTATTGACTGGCTCCATTTGTTCAAGTCTAATGTAATAAAAGTGTTAATAAAATGAAAAATATTTTTCATAGACATATGTTCAAAATGTGATTGCTTTAGCTACAGAGTGGCCTGTTGATTTAAACATCATAGAAAAAATCCAGAAAAACTGTTTGCCTCTGTGAATGGCTAAGGGACAAAGAGTAAATTTTAAAATAAGAATATTTGTATAAAATTAAATTAACAAACTATGAACTAAAAAATTTATAAAATTTTATGGTGAGACTAGAGTACTGTTTTAAAATTTCCACATGGGTTATATTTTAAGAGATGTTTACCTGCTCCAGTATTCGCAATTGCTTTCCATTATCGGCATCTCATTCTAGGACAGCTGTAGTTCAGGGTAATTTTTTCTCCAGACTTCTGAAATAACAAAATTTGTGTACTTTTCCAATTCAGCTAAAATAATCTTTCCCTGCAAACTTTATCATGGTCATTTGATTTTTGTCTGTTTTCTAGTGCTTTAAGTGAAGAAAACAAGGTAAACATATTGCCTTAGCATGACTCCCACTTGGAAAACTCCTTGAAGTAATGAAAAAAAAAGGACACTCAGCCATAGCTTTCCATGTGCACAGCTAACAGGCAAGATAATGAAAAAAAGACCAATGAGAAAAGATTATGTTGAGAGAGATTACAATCCAGGATACTGAGAAAGACAAGTCTCTCATAGGCTTCCTGGTACATGAGTCCTTTTTAAAGCTGAGCTTCTGCCTGCCACCTTCAAATACCAGTGTTCAAAATCTTGCATATTTCTCCTGACAAATTTTTTAGCTTCACTGGCTCACACATTCTTTTTCCTATCCTATGTTTAAAATAAAGCCAGTAAAATACAAAACATTGTAATACAGTTATGTATAAAGCACAAAGAGTTGACACTTCAATGCTTTGGCATCACGTGCCATTTATTCCAACGTTTTATGTTCAGCGTCAAAATAGTTTTGGGAAAAGAGGATGTACAGTAAAGACTTGTTTGTGATATATGTATCCATAACCGAGAGATGGCATTGTATCTATCCAAGCTGTTGTTTATATTATGGATTACTGTGTCCCTGAAAAAATTATGAACTACTGCACAAAACATGACATGTAAGAATTCGAAACAGCGTTGCTAATTATTAACTGAAAACTTAGTGCTAAAAAAACCTCATGTTGTCTCCTTCAACAAAAAATTTAATTGCTTGTAGGTTACTTAAGGAGGATTTTCTTGATCAATTGTAGGTTTAGAATGAAATGAATGTCAAATTCTCCCAACACCAGACACTAAAGGGAGCTCCTTGACAGAAGTAAATAATCCCTCATAATTCCACCGACATTAATGTAGTACCTTTGCCCACTCCCCGTCCATAAAAATCTTCCCTTTTTTCCATATTACTTATTGGAAAGATCTTTGTTTCTTGCTTCTACTTTCCTTCACAGTTAGCAACTCATTTTTCTGCAGTGATCTATTCAAGTGTTCAATCACAGATATCCTCCTTCTGTTTTAAATTCAATAAGAAAAACTGTATTTTACAGTGACCAGTATCCTTATTTTCAGTAGTATGTTTTTGAATCTTTCAGTATGTAACTTTTAATAAGAAACTATGTATTTATTTTGTAAGTGTGAAAATCCACTGTCAGGGAATACATTATGAAGGTGCTTTGCAATATATAAATAACTGGTAAAAGCTTAATGAAGGCCTCATTGCACTGACAGCACAGCCAGGAACCACTGTTTATAAATTCACTTTTCACTGGAAAAAGAACTCGAGGAAGATTTGATTTTATTGGATAAAGCTGCTCTTTTTACTTCTTTTTTTTTTTTTTTGTGCGTGGATTACCTTTACTCTTTTCATGTTCATATTAAACATAAAAACTGGCTTTGTGTTTAATTGTAAATGAGCTGTGAAATGCAAGCTAAGAGGGCAACTTCAGAAGACTGCACTTAGATGAGTTCTTACCTCTTTTCCTAGGTATTTTGTAGCTTCATTATAAATCTTGGGGTCTTTCAGTTTATGACATAGAATTTACACTTGTCAGACACAAAATAATTCTGTGCTGTAAATGTTCTGGTTTGGTTTGTATTTTTTTCTCTCTGGTGGATGTCCCTGTGTTTATTTGATATACTGTTAAGAGAGTATGAGGGGATGCAGCTCCTATTTGTATTCCAAAGTTTTGTTTGTGTACAGTTTGTAACTACAATAACTGATACCTCTGGAGGAGTTGAAAATTGTGGAAGTTCACACTAGCTACTTTGTAACTTCATTTTTGTGTATATTTTTAAAAGCATTGTTAAAACAACATAGATTACCTGGTACAAAAGTAAGCAGTACAGTACATTAATATGGGAATGATTTTTTTTTACAAAAGAATAAGTAGCAGTGCAGATAAAATAGATTTCATTCAAAAGTTTCCAGGTAAATGGAATGTGCCTTCAAGGAAACAATGGCACATTGTTCATCAAAATAATATGCCCGTCTTGTCCCATTCAATTGCTAAAATACTCTTTTGATGTTTAAGCTCTTAATTAACACAATGCATTATGTTTTACAGGTCACAGTCTTTCGGTTACCATATTTTAATCACAAAGGAGAATTTCACTCAAATATGCTCATAGATGTAGACATTTTGTTTGAGATTAGAGCTGTAACTTTTCTCCTCTGCAGTTAACAAGAGATTTCTGGTTTTACTTCAAATAAAATGTGTTGGAGTTTCATAGGAAATGGCTAGAAAACTTCTGGGCTTCCAAAGCAGAATCTACAAAAAACCTTATTTCCTGATGGTTTTTTCCTATGGTCTATAATAGGTAACAGGGGATAATTTGCTAATCAAACAAGTTGAATACGAAGAAATGTTCTCTCTGTACCAAAACATCCTGCTTATGCAAGAAGATGACTGTAAAAATGTTATCTTGAACAATGCTATGCTGAAACCGCAATCTTATATTGTCATGTCAACTGATTAGGTAAAGGAATGTCTGTTATCTGACTTTTTGTATCGAAGATGCCTGGGGTTAAGGACAGGACTGAAGAAAACCCCTGACAGAAATGGGGGAGTGGGCGGTGGTGATGTAGAAATTAACATCTGCAAGGATGAAAAGGACTGTTCAGCCTGCTTGAATTTGCGGACTGTTGGTGGAGCAGGAGATTCCCCGGCCTCCCAGCGCTGCTTTGCTCATTTGCCTCAAGTAGATTTAAATTTCAAAATTATTCTCGGTCTCTTTGACTATAACATGGTCCATACATTTTCTCCTGATTATTCAGTGTATTATATTTGCAAAGGTTAACCAGAAACAACCAGTCTCTGAATACCAAGATTACAGAAAGATCTGTACAAATTCAGAGAAAATTATGCTTTATTTCAAGAGCTTACCTTCAGCATTCTTCATAAGTTATGTGTTTGGTTCCCTATCTGACTGTCTTATTCCTGACTGCCTAGTTTTTGCATCCTTAGGCAAATGATAAAGGCTAGATGAATAAAGGACTAGGAGGAGCTTTGACTTGACATGGTGCAGCCATCCTGATGGTTAAATGACAATTATACATTCTTTATGAAAATATCATGTTTACTTGTCATTATTTAAGTCCTAAGACTTACTCCTCAAAGCTTTATGACTAAGGAACTTTGTTTGGGTGCTAATTTATACAATTAGACAATATATGCTTTGCATACACACACAAACTTTGTCTGCTTTCCACTTTTGAGTGCAGAAAAACCCCTGATATTGTCCATAGCAAATGCTTAGATATTATTAATCTAAAATATTTTCTTCTATTATTGTAAATCAAAACCCTCAGTTTGTCCAGATACAAAATAGTGGTGATATGCTCAGTGTGCTTACAATGTCCCCAGTCTTGCACTCATTCATCTTCTGTCCTTATAAATAAGTTACTTTTGTATTTTAGTACAAATACAAACTTCTAAGATAAAATTCCTGGAGATCTGCTCTCAGAGTTGACACAAATTAATCCTAACTTTCAGTTTTGCAGGAGAAATGTTAATTTTATGTTACTTATCCACTCAATTGCTATGGAAAATCAAAGACCCCTTTTAAAACTGAAGAGATCCACACATGTGCTATTTGGTACTGTCCGCTAGCAAGGGCTGTTTGAAATAGTCATTGTTCTATCATCTGGAACATCTGTCTTATGAGGAAAGGCTGAGACCCCCAGGGCTGTTTAGTCTGGAGAAGAGAAGACTGAGAGGGGATCTTACTAATGTTTACAAATATCTGAAGGGTGGGTGTCAAGCAGAAGGGGCCAGTCTCTTTTCAGTTGTCCCCAGTGATTGGATGAGGGGTAATACTAGCAACCTGAAACACAGGCAGTTGCACCTCAACATGAGGAAAAACTTCACTGTGAAGAGTGACAGAGCCCTCAAACAGGCTGCCCAGAGAGGTTGTGGAGTCACCTTCTCTAGCGACTTTCAAGGTCCTCCTGAGTCTGATCCTGTGTGGCCTACCCTGCTTGTTCCTGCGTTGGCAGGGGCTGTTGGACTTGATCTCCAGTGGTCCCTTCCAACCCCTACCATTCTATGATTCTAATGGACTCGCTGAACTTAATCACTGACTATGTCTTCCTTGATTTCATTATGCTTTATATGAATGAGATGGAATGGAAGCATATTGCTACACGAAGCATATTCAAAGTATATAATCTATAAAATTAAGACAAAAAAATTAAGAGAGTTTGGTTACATGAGATAAAAATAGGTATAACTTCTCTTTCTCTATATATATGAGTAATTTCCCCAAAAAGGTTAAGAGATTAAGTTTCCAAAGAAATGAATCTAAAATGATGGCTTAATTCCATGTTTTAAAAGATAAATCAAGATAACAGAAACCAGTATTTCTGAAACGTAAGAAAAAAATGGACAATGTTCACTGTGAAATGAAAAGGGCATGTATATCTTTGCTCTATACCATAATTTGGTTAATCTCTATCGATTTTGATTTCTCTGTCTCTTCACCTTACTTCAGGTGAAAACTAAGTGTCAGTCTATACCACTTCTGCAAAAACCAAAAAGACCATGGTAACACCGTGCAAAAAATAGACTTTGAGAATGAAATACATTGTTCTTCTTTTCCATACAAGCCATCTGGAATACAACAGCAGTTCTTGCAGCTGCCTCTCCTGTTTTTTTTGAGAAATGGAAGGTGTTCTGCCAGAAGCACATAGCTTAGTTTAATTAAAATCAGGTCAACTAAGACTGGTGACATCTCTTTCAAAGCTTGTAAACAATTATGACATGTAAAGAAATTTGTTTACAGCATGGGTTACTTCTTATAGCTTCTGCTGAATCAGAAAACCAGAATACAAACTTCACTTTCACTCGGGCTATTGTGCTCAGAGAAAAAGAAATCTAAACTATAAAAAATATTTCTGCATGAAATAAAAACTAATCCTAAAGTCTGGGCTAACTACCTTTGTTTCATTCGCAATATTCCTTGCTAAAAATAAGAATATATGTATTATGTTTTCTTTTCTTGATTTAGCATTCAGTAAAGCTTCTTTGATAAAATGTTATGCATTCAGATTCTCCTCTTGCTTGTCTTCACTAGTTCAGCTTGGCAATAGTTCATATGGCAAGTCCTGATTACTTTCCAGTCCTCCCTTAGCAAAAAAAATCTGTGGAGTTATGTCAGCATGGATCTGGAGTGAGACAGCAGTAAATTAGACCCAATGGAATGGTTGTGTAGACATCTGAGATGAAGATCACAGGGAAAGGAACATTGAGCAGCCATTGAATTCACCAAAGAAGGAACAAAATAAAAACTCATAAAAGTCAGATCACACAAGTGTGGGGTTTCACTAATTGGTCGTAACAAGTGTACAAAGAAAGCACTTGAAAGGAAGTTCTTTGTATCAAAAATTCTCACAGTGGCTTATAAAGAAAAGGGAACGGAGGATCACTGCCACTATGTCATGAATATTGTCTTTCAAGTTCAGAAAGTTTGAGCAGTTTCTTTTTTTCTCCTTGCACTTCCTTAATGTGATGTTATTCTCTTGCATTAAGTTTTTCTCCTGGATAAAACTTTCTTACACAGACTTGATACTTAAGAGGAAAGGGAAATTGCATTTTGTGGAGAGCAGAGACCTTGTGTGTGTGTTAATTTTAAGAGGTATTCCCAGAAAAATTGAGATAACACCTGGGGGCTGCCAGGTGGTGGGCGGGCTGCTGAGATACCCTGGGTGGAGCCAGCACCACCCTGTTGATCAGGCCACCAGGCTATAAGAAGCTTCAGGGAAGGGGGCAGCTGGTTGAACAGAGCATAGGGCTGGTAACTAGTGTGTGTCTGTGTCCCAGTGGGTGCTGCAGCTTGTAGGGAAGGGTGCTGAGCTTCTGCTAGTGTACAAGGTAAGCTAAATCCCTCTAAGTGGTCACAGGTCAAGGATGCTCATCCCAACTGCCCCTTGAGTCACAAGGTGTCAGTTGCGTGTAGAGATTTGGCCATGGTTGCTACTTAGCTGAAGGCTGTTAGAAAAGTTGTGAGCACCCAGAGGCCCCATGCCTGGGACTTGCAATAGTGGAGACAACACTGGTGTCAGATGTAAACAGGTGAATGATCTGCTGACCCAGGTGAATCTAGGAAACTATAGAGCTGTTAGTCTGACCTCAGTACCAGGAAATGTGGAGCAGATCATCCTGAGTGCCATTACAAGCCATATAGGGGACAACCAGGGGAATCAGGCCCAGTCAGTATGGGTATATGAAAAGCAGATCCTGCCTGACAAATCTGATCTTCCATAACAAGATGACCTGACTATTGGAGAACAGAAAGGCTGTGGATATTGTCTACCTAGACATTTGAAAAAGCATTTGACACTGTTTCCCCTAGAACTGTCATGGAAAAACTGGCTGCTCATGGCCTGGATGATCAATCTACTGGATTAAGCACTGACTGGACAGAGGGGCCCAAAGAGTAGTGGTCAATGGAGTGAAATCCAGCTGCAGGCCAGTCACAAGTCGTGCTCCTCAGGGCTCAGTGTTGGGACCATTTCTATTTAACCTCTTTATTGATGATAAGGACATAGAGTGTTATCATCAGTAACTTCACAGATGATGCTGTTAGGTGGGAATGTTGATCTGCTTAATGATAGGGAGGCTCTACAGTGAGACTTGGATCAATGGGCCAATGCTAACAGTATGAGGTTCAACAGGGCCAAGTGCCAGGCCCTGCACCCACAACAACACCATGAAGGAAGTGTGGCTGGAAAGCTCTCAGGCAGAAAAGAACCTGGGGATTCTAATTGACAAGCAGCTGAATATGAGCTAGCAGTGTGCCCAGGTGGCCAGGAAAGCCGATGGCATCCTGGATTTTATTAGAAATAGTGTGAGCGGCAGAAGCAGGGAGGTGATTGTCCCCCTGTACTCAGCACTGGTGAGGCCACACCTTCAGTATTATGTCCAGTTTTAGGCACCTCAATACAAGAGAGATATCGAGGTGCTGGAGTGAGTGCAGAGGAGGGCAATGAAGCTGGTGAAGGGGCTGAAGAATAAATCTTACGAAGAGCGATTGAAGGAGCTGTGACTGTTTAATTTGAGGAAGAGGAGGCTAAGAGGAGATCTTATCACTCTACAACTACTTGAAAGGACGATGTAGAAAGGTTGGTGCAGGTCTCTTCTCATAGGTAATTAGCTATAGAACAGGAGGGAATGGATTCAAGCTGCAACAGGCTAGGTTTAGACTGGACATTAGGGAAAGTCACAGAATGAGTAGTCAGACACTGGAATAGGCTGCCCAGGGAGGAGGTTGAGTCATCATCCCTGGGAGTGTTTAAGGGTCATTTAGATGTGGTTTTGAGGGACGTGGTTTAGGGGTGAACTTTTTTTAAAGTAGGGTCTTTTCCAACCTGAATGATTCTATATATCTGCAAGAGGATTTCACACGAGAGAAAAAAAGCAACAGTAATTTTCTTTTAAAAGTAAAACTGTTCTGGTGTGTAATCTTTTACCTGCTTGCTTTCTTTGCTGTTTTTCCTTAATTTCCACACGCTGTCCCTTGTTCTTTGCTTTCTCAGACTCCCCAGAAAACAGGTGGTATAGCTATCACAGAGCAATATGGAACATGTGACATGAAAAATTAATGGTAATCTCTATCAGTCTCTGCCATTCTTAAAGATCCTTCATCCTTTACCTAATTTCTCACCTTTTAAGTCACTGATAATTTTTTTTTTTAAAAAAATGTTCATTCTCTCCTACACTTTTTCTGTGTGTCCTGTCTGGTTATCTGAATAGTGTTCCAATCTCCATTGATGATGTCAATTAGATCTTTATTGACTAATTCTACAACTAGGGTATATTTTGTTACCTACTTTAGCCAAGGAATTTAGCCTCACACGGAATTGAATTGTACAGGAAAAGTTTACAAAGCTCTTGATACTGATAAGAAAACTGAAAGGAGTACAGCATTTCTTGCTTCATAAGCTTGATTTGTAACATGCTGATAGAGAAGGTTTGGGCAAAACTCGCCCCGCATCACATCAGGCAAAGGTATAAGTAGGAATTGGGTCAGGTGCCAGGCCCTAAGACCAAGCATTTGTGATCAAAAGACATTGCACCCTGAAGGGGATCTGATTCCCTCACTCTAGGAACTCAGTTGTAATCTAACACCAAATTTGGAGCATCACAGTTTCGTGACTCTTGAATTTACTGAGAAAAGTGTTGTTAAGATACGAGAGAGTATTTGAACAGAAGTCATACAAGAAAAATAAACAGTGATACAAGTGTAACTACTGAGGCAGTAATAGCAGCTCAAGGCTATGATAAAACACGTTCTGACACAAAAAGGTCGAAAACACTAAATAAAAAAAAAAAGGCAAGCAACAAAAAAGCAAATAATCTGCAGAGAGAGTAATTCTGCAATTTCAATGTGTGCAGCCTCATCTAGCATCTAATCAGCCATGGTGAGTATGTTAATGCTTATCCTAGTGGCTCAGTAGCCGCAACCATCTATTGTGTGTGTTGGGCAATACATAATTACTTTGTTCTGTGCATATACTTGCGCAGTTTTTTTCCTCAGGATAAAAGAGACCCAAGCCTAAGTAATCACAAGCAGAGGGTTTTCTGGCTTATAGTTCATATGCAAGTTTCAGTATCATCTGGGGCATGCAGGCAACTCACGGGGTGTGTGGGTGTTTGTGTGTGCAGGCGACTCAGTCTTGATTTGCCTATCTATGACCCTACCTATGCAGAGATGACACATGGGGAGCTGTGTAGATGGCTCAGCCTTGAGCTGCCCATAAGCCCCAGGCCAAACAGGGCAATACTGCACCACACAAAGAACTGCAAGGCTCAGCTCACGTTTTGGTTCTGTAGTTCACTATGTACTGAGTCTCGATTCAAACCTGAGAAACTAAGATAAGGAGAACATGGACATCTTCAGTGGTGGTTTCAGCCAACAAGACAACTTCTGTGTCTCCAGACAGCATAATCCAATTTGCCATAGTTTTGCCACAACCACCTGGGGAGTTTCAGCCACAACCTTGTGTATTCAAACTGTATAATCAGTCACCAGTAAACAGGGAATAAAAGTCCTAAGGTTTAGCTTAGATTGTGGGCAGTTGCCTCTCCAATGCTCACCTGTACGAAGACCCTTCTGCCTTGGTCAGGACATGGGCCAAGGCGACTTTTCTAAGATTGAGAGCACTTACATGGAGTGGTAAGCAAATACTTAGCATACTGTAAATTTGCAAATGCAGGTGATTAACTAACCTAACATTTAACATGCTTTCTAATTTGTTACTAGTGTAATCTTGCCTTTAAGTTTTAACAGTGCATTCTTCCACTGTATCCGTAAAAACCTGCTTTAATGGCATATTAGAATTCAGATAACTGTTAGGCCCCCCCAAAAAATCTAAACTTGTGAGTTCAAATAAATATTTTGCTTAAACCTCGTAGTCCAGTCTCTTTTCACCACAGAGGGTTATAGATGGATTTACAATGCAGTGCTTAAATGCCAATTGATATGCAAAGCAGTTCATTTATAGCTTCACCAGACACCTCTATTAGTCCAATGATTATGTAATATTTTAAATTAACAAATGTAATTAAATTAATGCCACAAAATTAGAAATTTATATATATATTGTGAAGACCTAGTTAAAGGTCCACATCTATGCCAATTAGAAAAACTTCAGAGACACTACTGCTAATATTATGAGCTGAAAATTGGCAGGAGATAGTGTTCAGTTTTCTAACAAACTAGAATGCTAGACAACCATTTATGATCACAGTGATGGCATCTTGTTGAGAGTGTCCTAGTAAAGCACTTTCCTGTTTGTTACATCAGATTTTCTGAGACCACATTTGGTGTAGATTGATGGTCACATCATCAGTTAGTGAGCTGTGCAATAGCTCTAGATGTCTGATGTTTGCAGAACTGACAGCAAATTCTCATTAAATTACTAAATGCTGTGTCTTTCAATACATGGTCACAAAAAAAAAAAATGGTAGACAAGAAAGCTTGTTACTGCATTTAGTCAAATGCAAAATCACAGAAAATGAAAGGTCTCAAAGTTGCACTATAGAATGCTCCAGTAAAGTACCTGTTTTGTCAGGGATGGCTTTTGGAATGACTTTAATACATGTGCCAGGTCCATCAGTTCTCTATTATGTTTGTACTTTATAAGGTGAGGTAAGCACAAGAAAAGTTTCTTGTCCTGGAAGATGAGTGATGCACAAGGAGGACATTCAAGAAACTGTTGATCAAATAAATAAATGGTTCCCTGAATGCTTGAAAGGAGTATATGTCCCTAAAGACCCACAGGTGGTGTGCCACTCCACAGTGAGGATGGTAAAATGCTACTAGGGAGTGATAGGAATCCCCAGCAGAAATGTTCAACGTATGTTCATTTATACAATTCTCCATCTTCCATCTGTGATGGAATGACAACTGAAATCCAGTGGGCAGCAAATTTCAGTACCATCTAACTGTGCTTGTAGACTTTTGAAACCATAAAATAGATGTCACAGAACAAGGCTAAGTACTCCTGACATTTTTGCCAAAATAAACAAATCTGAAGGTTAGGATCTAATCTCAAATGATTTCACTTCTTCACTGCTGTATGTTAAAGGAGAGTCTACCGTGGCTGAAGGATACAGATGTCACTCACCTTCTCAAACTGAAACCTGTTTCATCATAATATGTAAGACTTGGATATATAATTTCTGCTAGTTGTTGGGGAACTATTTGCTGCAGAAGATTTCTACAGGCTCGAGGCTGAAAGTGATCTCCAGAAAGTCATTGTTAAGGCATGGTTCATGTGATTTTTAAAGCCATGAAAATTCAAGGGATATGAGCAGAGCAAAAGTAAGATCTGTGAATTATCTTCGTCAGTGGATGCCTTTGGTGCTATGGCTATACTGTGCACTACCTGTCAGAATTTCCTGGAGAGAGCTTCACTTCGTTTAGCTATCCAGATTAACTTGCAGACTGTTCACTTCACAATGGCATGGCAGCAACAATCTTTAAGCAGCAGTGCCAAGGTCTTTTGCTGTCTCACGTGGTCCTCAGCAAGGCCCATTGTTCCACTAGTACAAGGCTACTGCGAGCACAACTGCTTACATTTAGGCACAATGCTATGCAGGCCCACATCCTTTAGTGTAGACAGTGTCATGTTCAAACTACAGAGACAATGAAGTGACCAAAAAGTCACAGAGTAAGTGGTTCCTGCCTGCACAGGGCTGCCCCTGATACACCTGCAGACCTCATTACTGCATGCTTTGTTGGCAGCAATGAGCATCTCAACCTACAACTCAGCATGAGGGAACAGTGATCCTGTCTCTGCTCTCCCAGACTTGTGTATTGGCAATATAGTATGGAAATATGTAGACAAACTCTGCCAGACTGGCAGCATCCTCTGTCACTCTCGTGATGATGAAGTCATGCAGAGGATAAGAAAAGCTGGTGTTTCTTTTGAGAAATTAAATCAGCATGTCTGGAATTAAAAGTGTGTCTGACTTCAAATAAATGTTAACAAATGCTCTGTCCGGTGCTATGACTGTAATACTTGGACAAATTAACACTTTTTACAACAAGCTTTCCAGACAGTTCCATGTGAATTATCTTCCTACACTTAATGTTATTAAAATGTGTAGCCACAATATGATCCCAAGCAGTACTGACGCAGTGTTCCTCCAGGGCTGGGCTGCACTGGTTCAAGTATCTGGTGCTTATCAGTAAAATGGTTGATCAGAGCTATTTTCTTATTTTAAAACATGTGAACAGCTGAGAGACTGGCCAATGAATTGTTAACCAGACTACAAATCTTCAACTGTTTGTCATTAGCTCTACAAAATGGGACACTGCAGCTAAAAAATGATCTGCTGTGCCAGCAATTATGAACTTGGGCTGTCAAAGACAATAAGCAAAACTGGCTGACATTGTGTAGCACAGAACACAGCAAGGGAAGACAGGAGGCTACCTCTCATGTGTGTACCTCTCTTGATGAAAGTATCAGTCATATACCTGACCAAATTATCCATAAAAGCAAAATCCTCATACAATTAAAATGTGGAAGACTGGCAGTAACATTTTTTGTATTTACCATGTATATACTTCAGTTTCAAAGGTTATGAAATTGAGCATCTTTGTTTTCCTGTGAATAGAATATGCAATAGAAAGGCTGATACCAAATACTGCAATGAGTTCTGTTTCTTTTAATTCTGTTAAAAGTGTAGTTGAAGATATTGACTGGAGAGGTTTAAACCCTTTAGTCAAAAAATATTTCAATTTGTCATGAAAAGTTTTTCAAGAAAGATGAAATCTGCTCTGATTTGGTCTTTAGAGAAGTAGAGTATATGGCAATTGCTGCAATATTATTTACTCACAGTTCTCAGTTGTTAACTTTTTTAAACACTGCAGTTCAATATTATGCTCAAAAATCACCTATGGAAAAATGACATAAAGTTACTTTTACATAAAAATATTTCCATGGAAAATAAAAATATTTTTGGTTCATTTCGGCATAAACTTTCCAGTAATCTTGGGATTTCCAGGCATTAGTCTTTCCCATGTAATTTCTGTTCTGTGAAGGAATAAGTGTAAATGCTTTGATAAAATAAAGAAAATTCAGTTGTTTATCCAGTGATTGGTCATTATTTTCTGGCCCATAAACAACAATATTTACCTTCATACTACACTATACTTTGCTTTTTCTTTCTTGGCCTGAATTTAAACTTTTTTATCTCCTGGGATAACAGAACGAGTCTCTTGGTCAGCACATTGCCCACAAGGTTTGGTCTGAGTCTAGACCAAAATGACAATCCTGAACAAAAAATTCCTAAAATTTGCTTAGTAGCTTAAATTAAGCCTGCAGTTTTTGTCTCTGTAGTTTGAACACTGGTTGAAGAATTAAGAGTTTGGCATAGATTTGTCTGCCTCTCCTAAACCCCCTTTCTTATGTTTATTTTCTTCCTTGTGTTTATTCTATTTCTTATTATTCAATATATTATTCTATCTTAAGTTTATTCAATAGAAGAATAAATAAAAGTGCCTGCTTAGGAGGAATACTAGATTTCTTGGACACATGAAGCATTTTTAAAATAAAAATACCATTGTTAAGGGTAATATTAAACATGTAAGAAGTCATTCCATTTATAGCACAGGTTGCTCAGTTACATATCAGAAGACTGAAGTTATACCCCAGAGTAGATATTATGGGCTTAGCCTCAGTGATAGAAAGTTCCTGATTTTCCATCTAAAGTTGTATCAGTTTGTACTTTTGTGAATTTGCATTGCTTGTAATACCACATGACTGGGAATAACTGACAATACAAAGATCCTTGGTTGTCTCAGAGTTTGGTTTAGTTTAAATACATTTATAGTGCTGAAGTGAGGGAAAGCACAATGTAGAATAAATTCAAAATTTACCAAAGCAGCTGCCTTTTAGAGCAGGATTTGATAGCTTTAATTCTCATCTCAGTGACACAGTGAAAACAGTTATATCAACTAACTTTTGAAGATGGCAATACTTATAAACTTCAATAATCTCAATAAAAAAAAAAGGGAGAAGGCTGCCTGAGCAAGCATATGCCCAAATAATCATCTAGTCTTGACCTAGCATAGAAGGAGAGGATTACTAGCACATCCTAGATTTGTGTCTCAGGTTTAAAAAAAAAAAATAACTATAGGGAGAATTATCACAGGATCACAGAATGTTAGGTATTGGAAGGGACCTCAAAAGATCTAGTCCAATCCCTCTGCCAGAGCAGGATTACCTAGATCAGATCAGACAGGAACACATCCAGGCGAGTTTTGAATGTCTCCAGAGAAGAAGACCCCACAACCTCTCTGGACAGCCCTTTTCAGTGTTCTGTTACCCTCACCTAATTCTGATACATGATCTAATGAAAGTTTCAAGAATGAGAATTCAAGATAAGATTAGGTAATCAATATTAAGCATTATTTTTTACACAAATAAAATGATAAATATAGCAAATTCTCACATGTTTGAAGTTTTTTGGCTTGGCTTGGGTTTTTTGATTTGTTTATTTTTGGGTTGTGGTTTGGTTACTGAAAAAAAGATAA
>JANHFX010018307.1:0-11486 GCA_027560015.1 Chloroceryle amazona | reverse complement strand
TGGCTGTTTACGCTGCTGCCAGCCGGAGCCCAGGGGCCCCAGTGCTGCTCTCCCAAGGGAAAGCCTTTAGTTCCAGTGTGGATGTGTGGTGCCCTGTGTAGAGGTGTCATGCCTGGTGCAGTTCCAGCCAGTGTCTGGGTCACCTTCTGCATGCAGCCACCCTTGCATCCTTGGGAAGCTCACTCTGACTGTGGGTACCACTGGCCAGGAGGGGCTGGCTTTTCCCAAAAGCTTTGTCTCCAGCTGTGCTGTCACTGTGTGCTGGGGTTGCTGCCTCGCTCTGCTCCTCTGCATCCAATTCAGAGATGTGTCACCTGCTGCATCCCATGGAGGGGCTGTGCAGCCTCAGGAACAGACCTGTTTGCTGCCCGCGGGGCTGGCAGGGAAGGGCAGTGTGGCAGCTGGCAGCTGTCATGTTTGGTGGGCAGCGGCCCTGCTCCGGGGACGGGTGGCTCTCGCCTTGGCAAAGCTGTTGAGCTGGGGGGAGTGGGGCTGGGCTGCAGGTGAGGGGGCTCAGCAGTTCAGCCTCTGGGCCAGATTCATCCCTGCCTGTTGGGGTCCTGGTGCCAGGGACTGGCAGGATGGTTGAGCCACAGCAGGTGGGCAGCTGGCACTGAGGCCAAAGTACCAGTTTCCCTCTGTGACCCCAGCTGGGGTGAACTGGGGAGGGCTGAGCCATCAGCACAGGATCTCCTGCTCTGTCCTCACGTTAGCTCAGCCCACGGAATCTTTCATCCCTGATCCTCTGCCTACGTGCCCAGTGGTGTTTTACACTCGTATTGGAGGATGGCCACAACTTCTGCCCAGCAGCATGGGTGGGGGACACAGCTCTCCATCCTTCCTCCACCATCTCCCATCCAGCAGCACCCTCGACCATGCTGGTCCCTGTGCTGCATAGGAGGCCTTTGCTCCTGTGCTCTCTCTCTCCCTTTGAAGGATTATAGCAGGTGACCCAGTTTGCAGGGATGGGAGCACAGTGGTGGCAGCGGGGAGCCCAGGGCCACTGCTAATACCCTGCTCCCTCTCCCTGCAGCCAGTTCAGTTGCCAGTCCCCCAAGCCCATGTGGGCTCCAGTGTAGGGGACACTGCTGCTGGCTTCAGGGGCTTGAGCAGAGCAGATAGCGCAGCACTCTCCTCTCCTCCCATGTGATTTGGTTCCCTCCAGCTGGGAACGGGCTGCTGGGGATGCTTGCTCTCCAGTGGCAGGTCCATCTCCCCCAAGCTGTTGCCTTCCTTGGGGCTGGGTGCTCCAGATAGATATTTCCATGGGAGTGAAGCCACAGGGTGCCCAAGGACAGCGGTGCCCATCTGGGCTGTGTGCGTGTGAGCTTGGGGGGGGCTGCAACCAGAGGCTGGCAGCAGGGCAGGGGTCCAGCTTCTGTTCACCCCTTGCTGCCCACGCCTGTCCTTGCATGTTTCTCGTGTTGCAATGGTGGAACAGATCAGAGGGTGTCCTGTTCGGCAGCCTGGGTTTGTTTCCTGGCAGAAGCAGCGTGGCAAGAGGGGAAAGCTCTCTCTGTAGAGGAGTACAGCCCCACGGGCACATGTCTGCTTCCCCAGGCACAAGTGTGCAGGATCTGAGCTCCTCCTGCTCGTTCCTAACATGACAGATGCTGAGCCCAGCTCTAGCTGACAGGTTGTCCCATCACAGTGACGGCTGCTTCTCCCTGCTGTCACTGAGGCCAGGGGTGAGCAGTCGTGTCTCTTCAGCATCACCTGGGTGGAATGGAGGGTGACAGGGAACGAGCAGATCCTCACTTCCTCTGAGCTGTCCTGCTGGGGTTTCCCTGGTGCCATGCTCATTGCTCACAGCCAGCCTGATTTCTGGCAGTAGTGACAGCTCCTCACCTTGCAGAGGTGATGGAGAGAAGGGAGGAGAATCCCATTGCTCTGAGGGCCACGCTGCCTTCAGGAGCAACCTCCTGACAACCATCCCCCTTCCTGTGCTGCATCACACAGAGATATGGGTGCACCTTTTCCCACCCAGCTGCTCCTCGGCTCTCCTTCCCCATCCCAAGAAGCAGAGGAGTCCTGGGTCACCCACTCTGGGGACGCAGCAGCTTTGGGAATTGTCTTTGATGAGTTGGGGAAATGTCACCACTGTGTCCCCTGCTGCCCCCACTCCCTCGGTGCTGGCAAGGCACTGGGGCCTAGACTCGTTTGCAGGAACACAATTAATTAGGTCGTTCTGGTAATTAATTCCTTACAAACTTCACATTGAAATCCTTGCTGTGGGGAGATGCTGATGTTAAAACAGCATTGAGGTCACAGGTTTAAACAGACCCTGTGCCCAGAGGAGCTCTTTGCTGCAGGCAGCTACCGCGGGGGTGCGGGTCCTTCGGGGGCGAGGTCGGCGGCTGCTCCCCTGGTGGGCCCTGTGCTCGATGTGGAGAGGGTTGCATCCCTTCTCTGGGGCTGGATCCTGGTTCCTGGTATAGATCCCTGCCCTGTTAATGGTCTTTAGGGTAATTATGAAAGATCCCATTATCTGCTCAGCTGCAGAGCGCTAGCCTGCCACTCGCCTTCATCCTGGCCCCGCAAGAGGACCTTGGGGAGCTTGTGAGAAAAATGAATAATGAATTTCAGATTGGACATGAATTGGTAATTAATCACTCCTGGAATTAATTCCAGACAAAGGCAAGGGGGGAGGAGGTTGGGAGGGGAGCAGGAGGCAGGCAGGGAGACGGGCTGAGCCAGAGCTGGGTCAGGGTAGGGGCTGAGCCCGAGATGTGGGGTGTCGGGGGACAGGACAGGACTGTGGCATCTGTTACCCAGGGCAAGGTCTCAATGATGCGGTGACCCCCCTGGGGACACAGGGTGAGGATCCCCTGCCAGGCATGGGTGAGGCTGCACAGGTGTCCCTGCTGGGTGCGGGTGTTGGTTTGCCCCTGGCTCTGGGTCGGTGGCAGAGGATGCCGCATGCCGGGTGAGCAGGGCTGCAGTGGGAGATGTGTGTGCTGTGGGCAGAAGCAGTTGGTACATGTGGAGAGTGTGTCAGTGCTCAGTGAGCATTGCAGTGGACACGCGTGTGGGACTGGGGCCAGGGTGGGTGAGGGAGAGCCATGAGCTCCAGCAGCAGGATGCTGCTGCCGTGCCTTGAGCCTTGGGAAGCCCATTTTGCTCACCCCTTGCATCCATGTCTGCACTAGGCTCCTCGCCAGCTCTTGGCCTTTCCCATGCTTAGCTCACAAGCCCTGAGGCTTCAATGAACATTTTCCCTTTCGGAAAAGCTAATTATCACGGCAGCCCTGTCATCACCTCTGGCTGGTGTTGCCGTGTCAGCTGGTAGAGCCCCAGCCCCACTGTGTGCCAGCATCTTGAGTTTTTTGGGAAGCGACTGGAGGAGCTGGGCTGTGGGGTGGGATGAGGCGGTGCTGCAGCTGGTGCTGGGGTTGCAGCTGTCCCTGGGCTGGGTGGGTGTCCTCAGTGAACCCTCCAGGCCACTGTGTGCTGGTTCCTGTGCTTCATCCCTGGTTGCCAGGTGTCTGGAGCAGAAAAGGGAGGCAAGCTGCTGGGGAGGATGTGGACCATGTGCTCCCTCCAGTGCAGGTGTGGTGGGATGTGGCCACTGTGGGACCCTGGCAGAGGGCTGCCATGGGTCCCTTTTGCTCCCTGTTCCCTCCTCTCTTTGGGTGAGCATGTGGGGGGACACTGGCAGCGTTTGCCATGTCTGTGGGAAGGGAGGGAAGGACCAGCTGGCTGGTGCTGGCTGCACTCCCCAGCTCTTACAGCTCCTTCTCTGGCAGGTGCTGATGCTGGCAGATGGAGACAGCTCTGGGTTCCTCTACCGCCAGTTGCCTTTCCTTGCATCCCTGGAGAGGAAGGACGGGAAAGCCACCGCCTATCTCTGCAGCAACTTTGCCTGCTCCCTGCCTGTCACCTCGCCCCAGGAGCTGCGTGGGATGCTCTGCCTGTGAGCCCCTCGGCCCTTCTGCATGTGGAAAGGCGAGGGGAAGACAGACTCATGTCAGCTTGGGAACACGGGAGAGGCCCGTAATAAAGCCACTCTGGGCATCAGCTGCCTCCCAGATGGTTTCTGGCTGGAAGTTGGGCTCTCCTCTGGCAACATCTTAGCAGAACCAGCTCTGGTGCCCAGTGCTGGTTTTAGCATAGCCAGGAGACACCCAACCAGGAGCATCTCCTCCCCTTGTACACGCACTCACTCCTCGCCTCTTCTTGCTGAGGAAAAGGAAAACAAATTAAATATAAATCCCTGTGTTAATGGAGAAGTCAGATGGGAAAACGATTAGGGTTCCTATAGCAACCCAGGGCAACATTGTCAAAAGCACCTGGATGACTTGGGAGTCAAGTGCTTTAGAAAGTGTTACCAGTTATGACAGCCACGGTATTTTTCCATTACAGGGTAGATTGTAACATACATTAAGTTAATATACAGTGCACGCGAAGAACCTGCTGATTACCACAACTGATGAAAATGTGCCACAAGCCGCAGCCTAGGCACTTCCAAACAGCTAAACCTCTCGTCCTGGCTTTGCCAATGATGCAGAGACCTGGTACAGCTCGAGAAAGAACTTCAAAGTCTTGTTTTCTTTGTAAAAGGCTTATGCCCATGTCTACCTACGCCAGGACAGGGCTTGTGGGGCTGTGCTGCTTCCTCTGGCACTCGTGGCACTATGGGAGCTTCCCTGGGGCTGGAGTGGCTGGAGGGGGCAGATGCTGGGAGCTCGGGGCCAGGGAGGATGGCTGGGCTGGGCGGGAACAGGCAGGGATGGGTGGATGCTGAGGTAGGTTTGGCTGGGGCTGCATTTTTGGGCTGGGTGCTCAGGATGGGGACTGCCAGATGGGGTGCTCAGGGCCCTGCCTTTGCTTGCAGAAAGCTTCAGTAACAGCACAAGAAATAATCCCTAAAAAGGCCCTTTGGCCAGTGTTTGAAGAGGGAGTGTTTGTTCGGAGCTTTCCTGGACTGAGCGTCTTGCAGGCTTCACTGGGGGTTCAGCCACATCCTGCTGGTGCCAGCCATGGGGATGGCACTGCCAGGTCTTGGCATCTCTGCTGGCTGAGCAGAGGGAGATAACCCACCCGGCAGAAGCAGGACATTGTCACCAACCACACAAGCTTCCTTTGCTGCAGCATAACCTTTCTTCTCTCTTTCCTTCCCCTGGTTCCTCAACCTCCCTGCTTCCAAATGGGCAAGTGCCACGTTTTCAGCATCTCTGACACCCTGGGGCTCCCCCACACGGCACCCACACCCTGGCCGGCGGGATGCCGTCATCTGGCAGTGAAGCAGCACCGAGCTGCGCTGCCTGATGGCTTTCCAGTGGGTTCTGCCAGGGTGTGGGGGTAACCAGCCAGGAGAAATGCCTTTGAAGTCAAAGAGGAATTTTGCACCTCATCTCATGAATGCTTTCTCTGCTTGTGGAAGAGAAGGGGATTTTATTTTCTCTCTTTTCTTGGTCTTAAAAGCTGAAGTGTTTCTGGAAATCCAGCTGAAAATTGCTGGTTTGGCAGATGGCTGGCTGCTTTCCTCTGGTTTTGTTTTTTGCCTATTTTTTTTCCTTTTTTTTTTTTTTAACTTGGCATCTCTGCTGTGAGGATTGATTTGACACCCATCCTCATGAGAGCTTGGAGCGTGTCAATGCTGTGTCCGTGCCAGCAGAGCATCCTCTGAGAGCAGAGCTGGTGCTGAGCACCATGTGGGGAAACCCAGACATCTTGGGGCCCCAGAGCTGGTCAGGTCCATATGTGGCAGCCATCCTTGAGTTGGGCCAGGGCTGGGAGAGATGTGGCAAGCCCATTTCAGTGCCCACCAGCCCTCCCATGGCGCAGGCACAGGGTGCCTTTCTCCCACACAGTCTTGCTTGTCAGTGAGTTGCTGTAAGCAGCTGCCGGGCAAAAATGTGCTATGAACTTCTGTCAGAATGAATTGGGCTCACCTCGGGAAAAACAAAACAAAACATAAAAGGAAGGAAAGTTCTGTGTAATAAATAACTGATGTTGTGGCACCTCAGTCCTCCCAAGCACCTCTGCCTCGCTGCTACCTGGGAGCAGTGGCCCCATGCTGGGCGAGCCTCACAACTTCCCAGAGCCACTGGCTGCTTCAGCCCTTTGGCTTTATGGCTTTTTTTGCTCGAGTTCGATTGCAGCAGCCGCCTCTCTGGTCCCCTCAGTGTCCCCTGGCAAGGTTGGGCACTGGGGCACCCATGGGTGCTGCTCCTCGTTGGCAGGCAGTGCCAAACTGGCCTGCCTGGCCGTAGGAACTGATGCAGCCATGGTGGTTAAACCCTTCCTGTGATGCTTCCTTCCTCATTACTTTCCTGTTACTAACCCACCAATTTCTCTTCAAATGCCATTGATTTGCTGCAAGGGGTGTTTTCTGGGGGGATTACAAGGAGACAGGGCTGGTAGGGAGCACCCCAGGCCCTCAGGAGGGTGATGGAGCAGGTTCTTAGTGCTCAAAGGTCCAGGGCAGCTTCTTAATACCTGTTTTCTTGACCCTTTCCCATGTTTCCTTTGGCAGTGGATGCTGAGGCTGCTGGGCACTGGCCCCAGGGCAGCACAGGACCCCCTTTCCCTGTCAGCAGGGAGGCTGGGACAGCAGCAGGCAGCACCCTCTGCTCCCCCCACTCCCTTCCAGCTTCAGAGTTGTCAAAAAAACACCCCAAAATGCATCAAATAACCAATGTGCTGCTTTTTCCTCACAAAAACTTGCCTGGGTTTGCCATCAGGCTGCTCCAGAGGGCACAGGGTGGCTTTATCACCTTGCCTGGGGCTCTGGGCTTGCCTGGAAACCCCAGCAGCTGCAGATGGGGAGAAGCAGGTTTTTTTCTCCCCTCTTTTTAATAAGAAAAAACCCCACCCTTTCAACATATTAATTTTTAATGGGATCTGCAGCTCACCCCATCGCTCAGCTCACTGAGGCAGCCAGAGGGCTGACACCCATCATGCCCCTTTGGGGGTCCAGGGCACACGGGTGTGTAGAGGGAGGCAGTGCCAGCAGCCACACTTGCTGCTCTAATGAGGCTTTCCCTCTAATTAATATTCCCTAGCAAATCTGGCATGGGTTCTGGGTCTCTTGGCTTTTATCTCTGTTGGCATTGATGTGACATCAATGGGAGATGGGGCTTTGAAAGCTGTTTGTTATTTGCAATGTTGCATCTGTGGGAGAGGGGGGATGGAGAGGAATGTCCCCAAGACTGGGTCCAACCCTCCTTCACTGTCTGTCCCCCCCCAGATGAGGCACATGTCAGGGTGCAATTTGGGCATCATTAATTCCAGCCCCTCCAAGAAGGTTTGTTGGGCAAAATTATGAGGTTTGTGCACCCACTTATTTCCTACATGGGCTCCCTGGGCATGGGTGACCAATTCACACCCAGACATGAAACTAATTCACGCGTGAGCACCCAGTTTGGTCACACCTGAGCACCCAGTTGCACCATGCTTGGGTGGCCGATGAGCCAACACCTGAGCACCCAATCTGCTCATGCCTGAGTGGCCAATTAGCTCCTGCCCGAGGTTATTTTGGGCATAAACGGGCAGGTTTTGATAGCTGGGGGCTGCAGTGGTGCTGATGTGAGAGGAGGTCAGGAAGTGCTGGGTGTGGCTGCTCTGAAAGTGGAAATGCCTCATCACAGCCCAAAATATTAGGAGACCCTATGGCAGGTAGGTGTAGGGAAGGCAGGAGATGTGGGGCTGGTGTGAGGAGTTGCTCTGTTCCCCCAAAGGGAATCTGGAGCTGGCAAGCTGGAGCGGTGAGTCCCTTGAGTTACAGTCGCCTCGGTGGGGCATTGCCGGGAACTCGCTGGGTTCCCTTTGCACTGGGAGGTGGGTGGAGGGGCATGTGTTGGAATGTGACCACCCTCCTCTGCATCCTGCTGGAGCACCCACCTGCAGCGGTGGGGGCTGGTGGGTGAGCCGGCTGCGTTCCCCCTCCCCACCCTGGTGTTTGCTTTGCACAGATGTTCACACATCCAGCTCCAGCAATTCCAATACTCCTGACAAGTGAATTTGTAGCTGAAGATGCCCAACGCTTGCTCAAAATGTGATTTTTTTTTTCCCCCTCTTTTTTTTTTTTTTTTTTCTTTTTAAACTGACTTTCCACGTGGAGTGGTGCCAGGGACCTGGGGGGTCAGTGCCAGACCACATCAGGGAGGGCCCTTTTGACTCAGCCACTGCCTCAGTTTACCTTCCTGTGAAAGTATCTCCTGGCTGTTCCATCTGCAACCCCTGTGTGGCCCTGGAGCCTGTGCCCTGCTCAGCCTCTCCCAGAGCCACCGTGTGCTCTAGCTCCTCTTTTGCCAGGGCAAATTAAGGAGCCTGAGTGCTGAATTTCACCACAGTGGGCCCAATGTGGTGGAAGCCCAGAGGTGGGTGAGTGTCTCTGCCCTTGAAAGCAGGTTGACATTGAGATACTGCAGGGTGCAGTGAGTAGTTGGTGCGATGGGGAGGTGTGGATTCTGCCCCCCCCAAGCTGAGCTGCTTAACACCTATTTTTCACTGGGCAGAGAGAGGCTGACACACTCCATGCAGGTGAATTCGTAGCTGTCCCCAGGCTGGCTGCCATGGCCACAAGCATGTGCCAAGCTGTTTTGGGGACCATCATCCGCACGTGATGCTCAGCTACTCCAAAAAGGTGCTATGGCCACAGGCTGTTGCTTTTAACCAGTTTTAACATTTGGAGATCACCCCCTCCTGCCTGGCAGCTTGGCAGCGATCTCATCCCTTTCTCAGGGGACTCTCAACTTGGCCAGCGCTGGGAAGGCGGGGAGGGATGGGAAGGGATGTCTGGAGGCCTTGCAGTGCTTGTGGTGTGGTGGGAGGGCAGCAGGAGGCCATCGATGCTTATTAAGGGTTATGCAATAGACACTTGGCCATTACACGGCTATTAATCCTCCTTTAATATGGTTTCGGTATTTACTGACCACAGTAACTATTGCATTAAATCGAAATTAAATGTGTGTTTTGGAGGCTTTACAGAAGGGTGGAGAACGATGTCTGGGGAGGAGGGTGCACGTTTGCAGGTGCTTGTGGTGGGAGGGGAGATTTTGGGATGCACAGAGGGACTGGGACCCCAGTGGGTTCTGAATGGCCTCGTCACCAGTGTGGTGGTGTCCCCCGGGTGAGGTGCTGGGCTGTCAGTCCAGGTGAGGTGCTGGAGGTATCTCTGGTGCCTTCAGTACTTTGTGAGCTGCTAAATTAGGCAAGAGTCCCCGAGGACTCCCAGGGAGCCTCTGGCTGCTAATCAAAGGGGAACAGGCTCCTCTTTTCATGTGGGGTTTTATCCAATGCTCCATCCAGCCCTGAGAAGGCTCCTTTCCTCATAGCTGGGTGGATTTTGGGGTTAACCCCTTGTGCGCTGCAGCCTGGCAGGGGCATGTAGCAACACTTCATGGTATCAGGTAAGGCTGAAAGCCACACTGGGGACCCCAGGGCTTGGGGAAAGCAGGAGCCAGGCTGTGATACCTGGGCTTTGGGGCCAAATGTCCCTCTGAAATAGCAGGATGGGCCACCAGCCATAGGAGCTGGGTTTTTGGCCACAGCACAGCTGTTCTGAGGCTGCTTCCCCCAGTGTCTTAGGAGTGATGCCTTCTGGCTTGTTTGGGGGCTTCACCCACAGGCGAGGAGCCTGAATGTCCCTGCCTGACCCAACGCTCTCATCCCTGTCCCAGACACCCCTGAATCTGGGACAGGCAGAGCCAGGCTTGCTGCAATTATCCACGGATTAAAGGCAGCTAATTTAGTTCGAATTACAGAGGCTAAATTGAATCGATACATTGGGGTGAAGCACATAAAAGGGGAATCGATAGTTATTCAGAAATGCAGGAGCCCTGTGGAATGATGCTTTTGGGGCTGGGGGGTAGTGGTGATGTCCGAGTGGTGCGGGGTCAGGAGGGAAAGGTGGATCCGTGGGAGCTGGTGGCAGGCGATCCCCCGGGCGATGCATGCCAGCAAAGCAGAACTGCAACTCAGCACAAGGCTTTCATCAGGTTTTTGCAGCTCAGCAGACTGGAGGCTGCCGTGACAGGCGTGAGCTTCGGCTCTGCGGGATTCGAGGCACGGGTTTGACAGGCGGCCCCCGCCCGTCCCGCTGCGCTCGCCCCCGCGCTCGCCAAGGACGCGAGGAAACTGGTTTGACGTTCAACCAGCATTTGAACAGAAGCTGGCTTCGGCCATCTGCAAGGTGTGCACCAGTCAGGCATCCTCACAACAGTGCACTTGCTGGTGTGAACTGGGGATGTCCCAGTAGCCCCCAAGGTTTCTGTGCCCTGCAGCCACCAGCAAGAGTTGGGTCTGTCTCCACTGTGCTGCCTTCTGTCAGGGCAGTGCAGTGGGAGGTAGGGTCCTTTTTCATAGCTGACAGCCCATGAATATTTATAGCAGCATATTAAAAATGTCCACTGCATCCCAAATTAGTCATGGGGCCCTGGATAGAGCCAGGGTTCTGGGTATGGTGGCACTGATATCACCCCTGGCTCCACCATCAGATGAGTGATGGAGTGTGGGCCCCTTTGGGGCCACACAAGCAGGTCCTGTGTCCTGCCTTTGGACCAGACTCTGCTTCCACATGTGACCTCCTCTTCCCTCCCAAGCTCCTGCTCGGGATGCTGGCAACACCAGGCTTTCTACATCTCTCATCACCTCTTCTTCACCATCTTGTGCTTTAGAACTTGTGTTTCTGTGGCTGTGACTGATGTCTTCATCAGTTACTGAGGGGTGTGGGAGCTGTGATCGCCTCTATGTGCTGGGGATAGCATCTGCCTCTGGGATAAACAAAGTGTGGCCAGTACAGATGTGTTTATCTCCCAGAAAAGCAGGAAAAAAAGGGAATCGGTGGTTTGGTGAATGACTGGAAATTACAGGTGGAAAAGAATGGGACAGGGACATTTTCCAGATCCTAAAGGGTTGGAAGGATAACAGAGGAAAGAGCAAAATCTAATTTAGAAGTGTTTAAAGACAAAACTGCTGGAGGGAGTCCTGGCCTCAGTCAGTTCAGGATCACACTGCAAGCCCATGGGGGTTGGATGTGTCCTGGCAGCCTGGCCTAAGGTGGGGACAAGAACAGGTCTCCCCATGGTGTCTGGGGACCCCTCAGCCCATGGGAAGGCTGGGCTGGGGCTAAGCTCTGGTAAGAGAGGGTGTCTGGCTTTGCTTTCTTGGTCCATAACTCCTCATTGCTCTGTGAACTCTCCACCCCAGTCAGGGACCCATGTGTTCCAGGCAGAGCTGGTTTTGTGTGGAGCAGATCACCAGAGCCTGGTAATCAGCCTGTGGTAGTAGACACCATGCTGAGATATGTTGATATTAGTAGTGTAATTATTTTTAATAATAAGCCTGCTTGCAATGGGGGTACTGGCGGTGGCCGAGAGCTCAGCCCTTGCTCTGAGCATGCTCTGCAAGCAGCCTCCCTGGAATTAAAACCTCGATTGCTGAGGCAGAGCCCTGGCAGGGGTGGTCTGATGCTGGGGGTCAGAGCCTGCACTGGTTGGGGCTGTGGGGTGCAGCTGTTGGGCACCCCCTGACAACACTTG
>JANHFX010018305.1:0-71154 GCA_027560015.1 Chloroceryle amazona | reverse complement strand
AGGTTAAGCTGCTGGAAAGCAGCTCCATGGAGAAGTAGTTCTGGGAGTTCTGATGGACAGCAAGATAACCATGAGCCGGCAGTGTGCTCTTGTCAGGAATGCCAATGGTGTCCTGAGGTGCATTAAGAAGAGTGTGACCAGCAGGTCGAGGGAGGTTCTTGTCCCCCTCTACTCTCCCCTAGTGAGACCACATCTGGAGGATTGCGTCCAGTTCTGTGCTTCCCAGCTCAAGAGAGACAAGGAAATACTGGAGAGTGTCCAGTGGAGAGCTAGAAAGATGAGGAGTGGGTGGGAACATCTCTCGTATGAGGAAAGGCCTCTCAAAGACCTGGGTCTGTTTAGCCTGGAGAAGACTAAGAGGGGATCTTATCTAAAGGGGGGTTGTCAAGGAGAAGGGGCCAGGCTCTTTTCAGTTCTGCCCAGCGATAGAACAAGGGGCAACAGGTACTGGAACTCAGGAAGTTCCACCTCAACATAAGGAATAAATTCTTCACTGTGAGAGTGACAGAGCCTAGAACAGGCTGCACAGAGAGGTTGTGGAGACTCCTTCTCTGGAGACTTTCAGAACCTGCCTGGAGACATTCCTGTGCATCCTGCTCTAAGTGAACCTGCTTTGGCAGAGTGGGTTGGACTAGATTACGTCCGGAGGTTTGTTCCAACCCCTGCCATTTTATGCTTCTGTGCCATACTGGAAATTTGAATGAGGGTTAGTATCCTGTTTACTGGCGTGTTTATAAGCAACTATTGGAAATACAGGCTGGGGGACATGCTTCTAAGGTGTAGTGAGACAATAAATTTGGGAAACAGTAACTGAACAGCAATTTCCTATAGGTCTTCCCTGTTTCTGGAAGGGTTTTGCATTTTAAGATATTTCCCCTTTCATTGCTCCTCTATTTTTTTTTTTAATTTTCCTTTTGTGATTCATCAGTGAGTGAAATAAGATGAAATAATTGTTGTTTAGGAATTTCTTTCTTTACCATTCTTTGTCAGTAAGCAGACTTTTCCTAAGGTTGGAGATGCTCATCACAGTGACTGAAAATGTGCAGAAAGATTATGTTCAGTCTCAAGGGAGAGAAGAATAAAACCAGAGTTTCCCTACATTACTTTGAGATCTTTAATTTGTTCAGGTCTTTTTTTTTAAAGTCTATTACATTTATTACTCATGTACTTAAAAAGATGATGTAAAGAATTTTGTTTGTTTTTTCTTACACGGTTCTAAAAGGAAGGTTAGAGGAGGCCAGATCAGTGGGAAAAGTAAGTTGACATTGATTTGCTCTTTCAGTGCAGTTAATGCACAGCTAAGAGAGCAGGAGGGCTCCTACTAATCTACTTGTCACTCAGAAAACAAGTTCTCACGTAGAAACTTTCCCCCTGCACAATTTGTGTTAGTATTCTTGTCAAAAACTGTAACTGCTGAATAGCAAAGATTAACATGCCTGTGGCCACAAGTAGGCTTTTAATTTTGTTATTTTTGAGCTTCTCATCTCTGTGATTAATAATTTGTCAAAAGGCTTGAATTCTAGACTCAGAATGCTTAATACATTAGTAATTAGAGCTCTGCAAAATAACATTGTGTACAGAATACCCAATGAGGTTTCAGATATGCTCTAAAATATAAAGACCTTTTGAAGGAGGGAGGAACGAGTGATGTAGGATATAGGGAAAGGGAAATGTCTGTGCCTGGAAGCTGAGCCGTGATGGAGGAAGGGGATCTGTTCTGACCTTTTCCTCATCGGACTCACAGACTTCTCAGAATCCTGTGGGAAAGGCATGTTGTTTGAGGTATATAAACTGCATCTGAACTTCAAAGATGGTATGGAGTGTCCTCCCTCCTGCTGAGAGGACCTTAAATAATAATCTTACTTGACCTCAGTAAAATTACCCATCAGGCCTTGGTGGGAATGAACGGAGTAGACAAGTTGTTAACATGGTGATATCAAGTGTATCATCCTGCATCAATGTAGCTGCTATTGCTGCCATCAAGACAAGATAGCAAGAAGGAAACAGGAGAAAAAAACCTGTTTTCCCATCTACTTCAGGCTAAACTAAACAAACCCCAACTAATGATCCACTTGCAGCATAACATAACTTAAAATACTGATGTCTCTTTCAAAGGTTTGATCCTTCCTATGGTGCGTAAGAAACAAAAATATTCCAGCTAAGGAATTCCACAGTTTGCTTCTTGCATATTTAACAAATTACACCAATTTTTGTTGTTAGCATTCTAGGACCTGTAATACATCCATTAACAGGCATTAGTGGAGAATGGAACAGGAAAACAGGTAACTACCCTGCCTGGTCCTCTCTTAGAACATGCACGAGCATCTTGCCAGCTGCGCTTTAGAAACTGTAATGCAGAAAAAGGTAAATAAATATCTTAATTCTTGTAATATTCCATGCTGATATATAGTGTCTGCTGTGTGTAATTTCACAGTTCTGATTAGGATTTGTTACACCATATTTTTACTCACATCATTGTACAGTGCTATGGTGCCCATGCTGGGGTGGCTTTATGCTGCCAGGGAACACCCCCGTGCTGTTTGCTCTTTTCACGTACCAGAACCGGGGTGGATTTTCCATAGCTCTGTGTGTGCATCTCTGCATTTATCAGGCTGTCTGTGTACATTCTATACCTCTGCAGTCATACACAGCAGGATTTCTGGACATCCAGCAGTCTGGCAGGAGGTGTGGCCACTGCTGGGAAGAGTCTTTGGACATCCAGAAATCAAACAGAAATGTGTGCAGTTCTAATTCCAAGTGGTTCAGACTTCATGGCAAAAAAATGAAGAAATATTGTGGAAGGAAACATATGTATATAGTAGCTCTAGCCCACAAATCTCTCTTTCCTTACTTTGTTGCCTCAGCATTCCTCCCAGCACCAAAGAACTGGGTTCTGCTCCTGATGCACATAGAAATTGATAGTCTTCTACTGTTTCTGCAGCTCGAATTGCCTCATTCTACTTTCCTTATGCCTTTGTATGAACTAAAATTGGTTTACATGTATGGGGCACTATAAGATTACTTAATATGCAGTATTACAAAAAGTTACAAATTCTTTTCTCTGAACCTTAATATTTTTCACATTAATAATTTCATATGCATGCACTGGTAATACATCTGGCTGAGGTACAGAGGCAGGACTCTTGCAGTATCACTACGTCTGAATGCTCTTTAACAGTAAATGGCAGAGTAGGAAGGTACTGGAAAGAAACCACATTTTAGTTTCTTTTAATCTCCAAAATAAAACACATGGAGACTGTTGTGTAACTGAATTCTACCTGAAATGTCACTCAGCTAATTAGAGTTCACTACAAACTGGGGTTCTCTCTGGCATTTAGGACTAAAGTGCTGTGACCTCAAAATACAGGACATTGCAAACATTTGGGTGTAAGGACAATCTTTGAAAAATCAAGTCACCTTGATGACAGATTTTAAAATTCATTTTGTATATGTAATGGAACCTTATAGGAAGTTGCTATCTGAAGCACATTTTTCTATGGATAAGGCTGACTTAGCACCTGTAGTAGATGACGTAGGTGAGTGACACAGCTCTTCCATTTTCTTTTCCAAAGGCCTGAAGTCTCTTATCTCTGTTAAATGCAGATACATTGAGAAGAGACTAGAGTCCCATTTTTAATCCTAGATTCTGATTTATATAATGGAAAAAACCCAAGGATTTCTGTATTTCATCAAATTCCTCAGGGATCTTGTAAAGGGAATGTGCAGCGATGTGATAGCCTTTACCGTTGTTCGATATTTAAGGTAGAAGGGACAAGAATAATTACAGGAGGATTTTGTGAGAGTGTGCAGTACAATGGTAGGTGGAATTCAGTGTGGATAAGTGTGAAGTGATGCAGAAGAAGAAAACAGTTTGAGGTCCAGATATAAAATTAAGATTTCTGAATTTATTAATTGTCACAAGCAAGACTTTGTGATTGTTCTAGGGAGTGCTGGTGGTGAAAAGTGTAAGGTCAGTGTTTACTGAGTGTCCAAAACAAATCACCTGATAGGATTTATTAGGGAGAATAAGAATGGAGAATAAATAAATGAATGGAGAATAAATAAATAAATCATTATATCCTATATATATGCATTGTTTGTGAATGCCATGTGCTTTTCTGGTGCCTCTCCCATCTCAGAAGGGATGTCTTGGAATTTAAAAACTTTAAATCAAGATAATGATATCACTTACATGTATGAAATGGATAAATAGGATGGGACTTTTTGTTGGAAAGGGGACAGTTTAGAGAGATCTTTGATACATTTGTACTTATTGTATACATTTTTAGTTAATCTCTAATAGAAGTCTATTTCAAGTGGCATTTGAAGCTTCTTCATTTTCTTGTCCTTTGTTGTGTTTGTTTTCTTTATGGAAGCATACAATTAAAGGGAAGATGGTGGGTGTGATCTAGCTTGAGGACTTTGTGTGGTGTTGATTCTTTTTTAGCAGAAGTCAGTGGTAAAACTCACAGTTGAATTAGAGATTGGGATATATAAATACAATTCAGTGTGGTAGGGAAATTCATTTTAAATGTAGGACTAAATCCTGTTCATCACAGTCAGGCACCATTAGCTCTTGCTTCAGAGGGAGTGATCATTTGAATAAGAACTTTATCCATAATCAGCAAGTCCTTTCAAAGCTTGAATCAATGCCAGGCTAAAAGTGTTCCTTGCTTATCTCTTGGAGTCAAAGGAAGGAATGAAAAGGTAGAAAAAAAATTACAATAGACATTCTTATCAGCCAGTTTAATCAAGTAAGCACTTATCACTCTACTTGGTTGGAAAAGAGGAGAACAAACTCACTTTTTTGAATCTTCTGACCTTGTAAGTTAGACAGGCTGGCCTGTTGTATGACAGGCTCAAAAGATAACCTTCTCTTTTCCTTTTCTGTGTGAAAGGACACATGTTTCTGCAAACAGAACAGAACAGAGACAGTCCAGGCCATATTTACTTTAAGAGAGTGCAGAATTGTGGATACTGCACTGACTGGTCTGGGAGAGGAGGTCTTCTATTACTCCTTTTTCTGGTTCTTTAGTTCATTGTTTTATATGTAAGAGCATTGGTAATGCCAGAGAACATAGAAAAGGGAATGGAAGCAGAGTCCTTTCCAGTCTTATTGTAACCCTTTTCTAATCTTCCTTGACTCCCTAAGAGCTGTGTAGGGGAAAAGTGAATGTAAAAATGCATTCAAAATTAAAGTTTATAACTGTAATATGCAGGTCTTATGTGTGTGCCACTAGGAATGGGTTAGGTTTTAAAGAGAAAATTAACATGGGAGCTAGAAAAGGTAATTAATATTTGCCCTGGAGACTATGTAAGGGGTCTGGGAAGCTATAGCACCCTGAAGTGCACACATGTATGTCCCCATATATCCAATACCTTAACTTACTTTGATTATTTGAATGAGAATAGTTTATAGAAAATTGCAAGGAGAAATTTTCAAATAAATCCTATTTCTTTGTCCTTTAAGCTACTCTGAAATATCAAACTACATTTTGACCCTGTCTGCCTGCATTCATTTTGTTTGTCTTCTGTGTAATAGAGGTGATAACCTCAGCCCTAAATACCCCATGCATTTCTATCTTTCCAATTTCCTCTCCCTTTTTCCACACCTCAGTTACAGAAGAGTTGTGTGGCAGAGTGTAATTCTGATTCCACTGTGCTCCGAGTGACCTCAGAGCTAGCATAGCTGTGCAACTTTATGGCATTTTACTTGTTGCAAATAAATGCTGCATGGAAGGCTCCCTCCATGGAAATAGAAATTAAAATATTATAGAAATAAAAACATTTATATCACAGAGTATCTTGCAAGGATTTAGTGAATTGCTTGGCAGTTTTGCTTCTGGGAAGCGTAAGTGAAGGGGGTAAGAAAGGAGATCTGTACCAAATGAGAGGATGGAAGAAATAGCGGGGATAAAATGAGACTAGGAAACTCACCTGTGTTGATATAACAGAGAAAAAAATAATGGTCTCAAATACTGGTTTAGCTACCAAAGTATTTGCTTAAAATACTGCCTAGAGAAACAAGTCATTTTTAACACCGAGATGAAGTAGGTGTATTTTCTACCATTTTGCACTAAAAATTTCCTCCCTGAACTAATCTCAAAGTTATTTCTTCTAACATGTTCATCACTTTTAAGCCCTTAGTCTGCTGCAATCACTAAGACTGTGTTTCAGTATTTTACAAGCTAAGTACTTTTGGTATCAGTCTTACAGCACCTACCTAAAAAGAAGTAGACCTAAAAAGAAGCAGTAAAAATTTCAAGTTGTGAATAATCTATACCTTTTGATAGAATATTCTAAAAAAATAATAACCCTTCTCTTAAAAATATGTAGCTTTTTCTAGATGGAACTTCAGCTTCCAGAACGTCTCTCTCTTTTTTTTATATAATTTTTCAGGTATCTGTCTTTCTTTCACACAGAAATTAACCAAATTACCATGAAAATAGATTATGATAATTGACTTTCTTTTAAGCTTCCTATGCTATTTCACTGCCTTCATCCCTCCACCGGTAATCAAAGATTTTGGGAAATGGTTATTTAGACTCAAGCTGGATGAACTTCATTGGTTCAGTGTCCAGGTTTATGATAGAACAGAACTAATTTACTTTTCAGCTAAGACTCTTGTAAGTAACTGCACTTTCTGAATTTAAGTGTATTCTTGCAGATAGTGTCCACTTCTAGTAGCGATAACACTTGATGTGTGTGTAGAAAGGCTCTTGCTTATACTTGCTCCTGGGCAGACCAAAGTCACTGCTCAATCTTGTACCACGTTGGTCCCCTTCTCTGGAGGCATTCAAAACCCACCTGGATGCATTTTTCTTTTCTTCAAAAGCTTTTTCAAGGTTTTTCAATTACTTTGAGGTCAAAACATTGGTTAATGCTGGGAAAAGCATAGAAGTGTGTCCCTACAGATGTTATCACTGTGTAAACAAGCAGTCTTTTCTTTTACCACTTACTGACAGCTTGTGTGGCAGTATTTTCATATTTCCTAGAAAACTTCTCAAAAAGATTTTTTCTTTTGCTTGAAAAATGTTTCAAGCTTAATGCATCCAGTTGCATGTTTTCTGACCTCCTTGGAGCAATTCCATTTTGAGCATCTCCTACATCCTGCTCTGTTTAGAAGCCAGAATTTGATGAAATTTCCTGGAATTTTGTCAGTTCAACTTCTTCAGCTGGTAATTTTTAAAGACATGACCTTTAATTTTCTTTTTGGATTCTTAGGAAATTGATTCAAACTTTTGTGAACCAGTCTGGTTTAGCCTCAACTGACTTGTGGACGTCAGAGCTTGCTATATGAAATTTCATATAGCAAGAGCTTGATATTTTAAATGCAGCTTATAGAAATCACATGATTTCATTCTTCTTTGTCTTTATTGCATGGCCGACACTTTCCAAGCTGGAGTTACCCCTGTGTGGGCTGCTTGAAGTCCAACTGAGAAAAAGGGACATTTTAGAATGAAAGCCCTAACAGCTGAGCAGGTGGTACAAAATCAGAGCTTTAAACTTTGCTGAAAGTGGGGAGATAAACTGGAGATATGCCCTAGAATTTTAATTCCATTAACTTTAATTTCATTTTCACCAAGTAGCTGAGGTTATAATAGATAAGCACTTACATCTTTGTAGGGATGCACTTATTGCCTGTTTCTTTACTATATGCACACATATTTGTGCAGAAATGTTCCTTTACCACATACAGGAACAAAACCAAGATCCTAAAAAGATTGTAAATGGGGGAAGCAGAGAAGGATAGCAGAATACTTGCTCAGTTTTATTTAGTCCAAAAATGGAAGAGCCTCACGGATTTCATGAAGTATCTGTTACCAGAACAAGAAAAGTTCTCTCCCTTCTTACAGAGGAAGACTGAAATAGCTGACGCATCCTAGTGCCAGACCAGGTCAGCCACCCTCATCTCATTCTTGTTAGTGAAGTCATCCCTTTGCATTTATTTAAAAATTGCTTTTCACTTGTCTGAAATCTTGAGGGTGCGGGGAAATTCCTTTTCTGGAATCATGTTTGCTTCCTCAAGTTACGTACACTTGCAGAAACCTTTGGGGATGTAATTGCTTTCTCCTTGTTGATTTGAGAAGTTTCCTAAATTCCACATAAAATTATTATTTTCAGTTACTCATTTAAAACATTTTCAGGGATCATTTTATGTGATCACCAAATGTCTCCTCTCCAGAAGGTTTATAAATCTCTGTGAAGCACTCAGTCCTTTCAGAGGTATAATTGCAGATGAGCCCATCTGTTTGTTCCCTTTTCATTTCCATCTTCTGTGTTTATCTACCTTTCTTATGTTTGGCAGTGTATGGATAGCAGAGGGGCTCAGCAATTGCTGAAAAGATGGTAGTGCTTTATATTTTCAAGTATGAAGAAAACAGAGCAAATTTTGAAACTTGAAAAATACGATGTTAGCAATATCTGAATGTCTTCAAATTCAGAGTTTATGAACAAAAATGGTGAAAAAACACAAGCCAAATTTAAGTCACCAAGCTTAATTCCAATATAATTTGCGGTAAGGGTAATAATGTTTTTTCAAAACAATTAAATATTATGGATCACCAATGGACATCAATAATAGCACTATTACTGCATCTGTAAACCAATAGAGAATGAAAGGAATTCTCCATAGAACTCTTGAAAAATTCCCCAAAACTGGAAGATATCTTCCTAATAGCTTGGAGCAGGTACGCCACAGTGTCTGTGCAGGTAACAAGATAGGTGGGTCTGCTACATATATCAATGCATAAAGTTGTTAAATTGGTTTATACATTTGAAGCTCAGAATAAGAGCTGCTGGGTTGGTTTTTTTAAAAAAAGATCTTCAACTAAATTTCCACCTCTGATGTAACAAAGTGACTAAGAGCAAAGGTAAAGCAGATCCTGAGAAACCTCTTAACTTCTCCTCCTTGTGAGAACTAATCTGACATGAGTTGAATGTGCTTTGGTGTATTTTTGTTCAATTATCAGCAACAAGAGAACCTCGCTGATCATACAAAGGATTTCCCTGCCACTGTGCACTCTGTGTGGGCTGCCTTAGGGGCGATGGTACTTTTCTCCAGAAGCCATTGCAATAGTTGCTGCTGCAGCATCAGTAGGGGACAGGAAGGCAATAGCAACCTTGCTTGCCAAGAAGAGAGAGGGGAAGGAATAGGCAAGAGTCTCTCTCAGGTGACAGAACAGTTGGGAACTGCTTCTGTAGATGTTGCTGACTGGTTTAGCAACCCAGAAAAGCTCCAGAATTCTGCTTTAAAGTTTGCAGAAAACTAGTTAAGTTTTCTTTATATCAGCTCGGGCTCCCCTCACATCACTCAAGCTATATCAGAAAGTTCTATTCAGACTACCCTGGAAATTCAGATTTGTCATAGAGGAAGTAGCCCACAAATTTACTCAGTACATACATATAAAAATCATATGCACTTATATGCAGTTGGTGCAACCAGTAAATATCTAGGGATCTTTCAGTTTTGATGAACAAATTACTCATAAATGACAGAACCTTTAATTCATTATTAGCCACCCGATGAAATGTTTGTACCTCAACATCATATGTTCTTTATATGCCACGTATTTCTGAGGGGGGGAATCTTTCTGACTTTGCAATCTTTAACATTGTTATAAAATGTAATGTAGCTGTTCTTGGAACACACACTGACACACTGGTGGAGAAATTCTGTAGGAGCAGCCTAAAGTACAGCACTCTTCTCTGTTGGCCTGATGACAGTTGGGCTTTTATCATTTGTTTCTCTATTTGATGTCTTCTGGCACAAACTGTTCCAAGCTGCAAGGGGAGGCAGATCAGCAGATGGAATGTAGGTGAAGCAGACACGTCCATGACACAATTCATCACTTGAATGTTGTAACCTTCTTCAGGGAATTTTTACCTATATTTTTATACTGCCAAAAATAAAAATGCAAAGTCATTCATTATTCTGTAATTTCTGACATTGGGGTGCTTCCTATCAGCTGGGTACAGAATTAGTATTATCCCTATTTTGAAGCTAGGGCCTGATGCATAGGGATTAGTGCCCATGCCCAGTTACATCAGAACCAAGCTACTTCTGTGAGGCCACAGCAAAAGTTTGCACTACAGTCAGCTCCCCAGGTGGCAGGGTAACATTCTAGGCTAACATTAGGCCCATCTGAGACTCATCTTGGGCTAATAGTCCTTCACTGCTTTTTTAGTGAGGAACAGCAACAACCACCTGCCTCAGGCAATGATTTGTTAGGTATGAAACATATGCAATTTGTTCATAATTCAGATTTTTTTATACAGGTGCATTGTTCATTTTGGGAAGTTTCAATCCATATTGCTGGAAGGGCATTCTGTGAAAAATATTTACTTTCCAAATATTAACCCCTTGGCCAACATTGGAACCAAAGTGCTAGACTAGAGGTATCTGTTCCCTGACCCAGAAGCTCTGCATTGCAGTGATAAATGCATTGCAGATAAATGATACCTGCTTGATAGCAAGCGGGTGAAGACTCTCATGAATCCGAACCAAATCCAGCTATTCAGTCTCACTCTGATCATCCATCCACTTCTCTCAGAATGATTTGCCCTTCTCTCTCTCAGATCACTGCTTTCCCCATAGCTGGAGAGCCCTGTTCTTGCAATTCTGCTTGCATTCAATGCACAGGTCTGCAAGGTTGTAAATAAAAATATAAAATCAGTTTAATAAAAACAAATAGCCCAAAATAAACTTCCTCGTTTCAAGGTGTCAGGCTACTCGAGGAGTGACTTGTTACTCTGAAATACTAGTATCTCAAACCTAATTTCAAAAGGATTTTCTTTTCTCATGAGCAGTTTCCAATTAATGCATAATATCACTGTACCATGAAGCATTTAACCTCTCACTAATTGCCACTAATGACATGTAACTGCATCAGTAGTTTTTTATAATTGGGTGATGGTTTTAACACAATTCCTGGAGTAGTTCTCTCCCACTTCTTTATCAAGGAAAGATGATAAAATACATGCAATATTTTTAATTGATGACCTTTTCATTTTTGGGCTTGGCTGATTAGTTGAAGATGGTGTTCTTGAGTACAGCTTATTAGAGTTATTTCTGCTTTATACAGACATTTGACATATTTTATAGAGCACCTGTCTCATAGTCTCCTTTTCTTCTCTAGACAATGACTTTGTGAATTCTGTGTTTGTTAGAAGCCAGATTGCAACCCTTACATGAATTGTTAATTTTTTGGGATTCAAGATAAGAAACATTAATTAGTTTGTCAGGGCCTCTTGTTTTTCTGACATGTGGTAGAGTAAAAACTAAGTAATAGATGGCCTCTTTCTAATGGAAGGAGAGAATATTGCAAATTATTATTAACAGGTAAAGAGGATGTCTAAAATAACAGGGGAGTTCTCAGTTGCTTCATAAGGCAACACCAAATACAGAGTTAAAATCTAGATGCTTACCTCTGTTTCTGAGAAAACCAAATGGACTGAGAAGGTGCTTGGGATTAGACTAAATCATAGTATAGATTTATTTTTTTTTAGTTAACAGGAGAAGACTTAAAGATACACATTTTGAAAAGCATAGCTACTTTTTCCATTAAAATTATTCATTCTACATTAACAGATAATAGAGATGTCACTTCTTGACATTGACATCTTCCATGTTTCTGTATAATAAAAATTCAACTGTGAATTTTCAGACTCCTGAAAGCTGCCCTAATGGACATCATTTAATTAAATGGGCCCTGCAGCTCTGCCAGTGCTCAGCTTGCTGCAGGCCCTTGCAGTTTGGTGGTCTGCAGAGGAACAGAATAAGATCTGGAATAAAATGGGCAATCTTCTGCTGCGAAATCTTGGGGTTTATAGATTTGTTAGAAGTTACCATGCAGAATATAGTGCTGTCAGTTCTAGTCCTCTCCACTGGAGGACAGCCTGCCATAACATCTTGCTCCCTGAGCTGGCAGCAGCACTGAGCTGGAAGAAATCTGCCTAAGGTTCCCTCAGGGGAGGGATTATCAAGATTTCTATTCCTACACTAAAGCTCTGAAGTTTAGACTGGAGATATAGCTAGGCTTTTCCACAAGGGCAAAGTAAGTGCCTTCTCCAGCCTTACTTTTCCATGACACCGGGAGATGGAAAATATCAGTAAAAATAAGAATCTGGCCACAAAGTCCGGGGCAGCAAAACATCTCTGTAGGATTTGGGCAGAGATTGTCCAGGGGATGGCTGGCCAATAGAATACTGAGAAGTGAAAATTCTCCATTTTGCTAGGACTGTGAGGAAGCCTAAGGGAACTGAGAAGGAACTGATGGCAGAGGTATGGGCTAAAAATGCTGTATAAAACCTGCTACATCTTCCTTGAGGTCCCAATTCAGGCTTTATAAACTTGAATAGTTCACAAGGATATCGTAACTTTATTGCCTGCTGGTGCTTGTAGTATTGGGCAGAGTCTTGTACTCAAGAGTCTACTGTGTATGGAGAGTCTGTTTCCTCTTTATATATACAATCTTAATTTTTTTTTTGGCTTGTATGTAAAGAATAAGATTTACTGTGCCTGGCTGTACCTTCTGAATGTTTCATTCTCATCGAAAACTTGCCTTAAAGTCATTTATTTCACTGCAGGGTATGTGCATGCAAGAGATTGAGGACTCTCACTCTCTTTCAGAAAGCACCATAGGGATGTGCTCAACATTACATCCTGAAGAGATAAGGGATAGTATAATGGTTGAATTAGTTGGATTTTAGAGATCAAAACACTTGAGTTCAAATCTTAATGCAGATTTCCTTCCTGACCTTGAGTAAATCACATGTAATCTCAGACTCCATTTCCTTGTCTCCAAGATGAGAGTAACTCTGCTGTTCTGCTTGCTAGGTTAGTGCTCTAAAGGCTGTAAAGTATTTTGGTAATAACCATACATATACTCACACCTATTGACAGCTTAATGAATGGGGAGATGCATATAGACTCTCACTGTCTGCCCTCTGCACTAGGCAAACACGGATTTAGAAGCTGCAGAGCAAATTTGTCTTTGTAAATACTCATCCAAGTATCTCTGAACCGTATTAATTCTTTTTAACATTATAACAGGTAAAGAAAACAAATCTATTAGTACTCCTTGTAAAGTTTAGATAAGTTTTTTTTTTCTAATAGCTTTTCGTATAAGAAGCATTTGTCAAAGCTTGCTTAAAAATGAATTATTAAATGCAAGATAAGTAAGGGGGAGAGGTCCAGCAAATGACTGCAAAGGGACTAATGTAAGGTAAATGCTTGAGTGGCTTCATTTTATCCTACTTCTACAATCAGGGATTTATTGTTCTTTCCTTAGTTCTCCTTGTCAATGACAAATAATGAGTTGAGAGATTAAAATTTATCTTAAGAACATCAGTTCCATAGAAAATTACACTTCAAGCTAAAGGGAGACCACTAGATTCTTTTCAAGCATTATTCAATATTGTACACTCATAAACAGTATCTAAAAAAACCCCAAAACAAACCAACCCCAAAACAAAACTCACCAAACCTAAATTGAAAATTGATTACTTTTTTTTTAAAGGAAATAAAGATATCCAGTAGTTGAAAGGATGTAATTTTCTACTTTAGATCTTTCTTGACAGCGTGCTCTTGAGGTTCTCAGAAATTGCTGTGGTTTACAAACACTATTTCTTACCAGTAAACTCCAGTACACTTGGCTGAGTATGGGATAGTGTGTGTACTAGCTGTAAAATACAGATTTCCTCTGACTCTTATCAGCTGGCATGTCAGATGTTCCCAAGCTACGTGTTTGTCCGAGGGAAGAATTCTAAGGATGCCAGAAAGGTTCTGTTTGCTGGACTTAGAGATTTATGAGACTCCAATTTCTTCACTCACCATTATTAGTTGATGATGTTTGATAAACACCAAAGGCATCGATGGCCCCTGTAGTCTCACAGGTGCATCAGTATTAGTCCATTCCAAAACAGTCAGGTAAAACATTAAATGTTTGTCAAAAGGGAGAAACCAGCTTTTATTCCAGCATTTTCGTGTGTTCCTAGCTATGTTGAAGGAGGGGTTCTTTTTGAGCTACTACTGAATTGCAAAAATTATCACTGCTGCTGTCAAAAAATGGTTGAAATGTCAATGAGGAATTTCTTTTCCAGGTCACATAGATTCTTACACATTTCTACAGTCATTTTTATTTGACTTGTTTTTCAGCTGCGTTGTCGTATACAAAGGAAATTGTCATGTGGCTGAATAAGGGGAAGTATTTGCATTTTTGATGGTCAACAGGGCTAAAAGTCTGTGTTAATCAGAAGAGCAGTTGTATCATTTGACATCAAAGGCCAAAACCTCTTTGCTTTATTTTCAGGAGCAGTCAGTTTCTGAAGTTAGCATGAGCATTGCTGTAAAAAGGCAAGTACTGTGCAGCCTGAAGCTAGCAAGCAAAAGAAATAATACACCAAAATATGTAACATAAAATTGTACTACTTCAGAAAACTTTGCTAAATATAAATGATCTTCCATACCACTGTGTTGCAATTGTACTGTGGTATGGCCAGCAGAAAAAGGACATGGTAGAAGTCACAACTTTGGAGTCAGAAATAATCACTATCAGGAGCTCTGCCAAAAAAACAATCCAGGATAGAATCAGTCTCAAGAGACAAGATACCTTAAATGGTTTCCTTCTGTGTCCATGCAAAAATCTGTGTTCGTATTGTTATGCAAATCAATCTTATGATATTATTATGATATATATATACATGCACATACATGGTTCATAATGAAGCATTTTGAATTCATGGAGAAAAGGTAATGGTGTCTTCCAGTTTTTCTTTATAACTCACAGGAATCTCATAATCTTACCCAGAAATATGAAGTAGAATTCTGTTTACACTGAGGACAATGACAATCCCCTGTTGATTTCAGCAGGAGCAGAACTGGTTTGTAAACCAAACTGTTCAATAGTTATCAAAATTGCCGGCTGTCTTTCTTCTTTCAGGGTTGTTATTTTTTTTTCCTTCTTAATTCCACTAAGCCTCATTTATTACAGTCTTAGTATTTTAAGAAAATCCATTGTATGAACATGGAGAAGATTATAGATAGATTCGATATCTTGAAAAATACTTTTCCCAAGTATTATGTTAATCTTTGGAAAACAGAGTTCATCTAATGCATCCTAGAAACTCAGTTAGCTTTACCCAAGACAGGCAAGTTAGTCTGAAACCTACAAAGAAAACTCTGTGTACTCTGGAGCTGTCTATTAAGAATGTAAATACCAATGGATTGTGGCCTACAGGGCACAACATAAACCAGTCAGATGAGTAACTATCTTATTATTTGGCATGTATTCAAAATACCTATTCTTCCTTTTTGATGTTGAAGTGAAAACATTGATAAATTGATGTATTTGATTATATAAGCAGTTTATAAAATTGGTAGTTTTCAGTTCATTGCAGATGCAGAGAGGTTTCTGAATACACTGAACGTTCAAAACAGTCCAAGACTTACAAAAAAAAAAGCCAAAGTTAAATACTAAATCTGTATTCCAGTTAGACAGCTGTGCAAACTAAGGTTTTCTGAAGTTCTTTCTTTGTGACCCAGAAATATTTGCATGACTCTTCTCAAGAAAACTTGGCAGGAGTGTTAGGCCTATTTCCAATTCTTTTCATTCTCAGCACAAGCATGGAGAATGTATTTCCAGACATAGAGTACATGCACAGAAACAGCAAGATATCAACACACTGATTAGTGATGGTCATTTCAAACTTCTGGCAAATCATTTAGTTGGATGACGATAGGAGATAGCAACTGAGATAATAAATAAAATGGAATAAAAATAAAATTATAAATAAATAAATAAAAAGAAAGCAAAGCAGTGTTATCATCTAAAGGGTGGAAAGTTGATACAGCTTCCAGAGGAAAGAAGTTAGTTTACATTGTACTTAAAGATCACTAACAGAATAGGTACTAATTAGATTATTTCTGTTCTTGTCTTTGATTAAAATTCATTTGAGTTGTTCTGCAGTGATCACATCTCACTTGTCATATTGACATCAATATCCACTGTGCTGTCTGAAATAGCATACGCTTTTCCTTTTGTAACTCGGTTATTGGAAGCCATACCTGTTGACAACTCTAATTTCTAACTCTAATTTTATAGTTCTCTTAGAAGTCTTTTGTAGTTTTACAGATAAACTCTGATGGCTTGATCTTTGGGGGTTTGAACTTGGAGGTATGTGTTGTAACTCTGATTTGCTTCTGCTGGGTGCTTTTCTTAACCTGATAGCCCATATTTTTATTTTACTTTTCAGCATTGTTATCCCTTTACTGCTATTTTTTTATACTTGAATGCATAAAATCAGTGGCAAACAAAGTCATGGAAAATGTGTAACAAATATTGTCACCTTTTCTTTGGAGAAATTTACAAGTACAGCTTTTCAATTCAATGCACTATCTCTACTGTATGTCACATTTACTGACTTACTCCATCTAAGTCTGTACAAGAGTGGCAGATTTAGACAAATACCCTCTTATCCAGCCCTAAAGGAAGCAAGTGGCACTGGTGCATCTCAAACCCACAGGTACATTACCCTCATGAATGAAGAGGACACAAGAATGCAGCTGCTCAGTAGCAAGTACTGAAACACCAAGTAACTGCAAATGCCAAACTAAAACCAGAAAAGTCACATCTCACTTCAAAATCTGTGCAAGGCAAACTGCTGAGGCAGTGGTAGCTGCCTGCTTTCAATGCTCCCATCTTAGCCTTTTTTCACTTTTAAAGATGAAAGCAAATAACCTGGTTCCTGTACTGTGAAGCCAGATGTTATATTCCTAAATATCTGCATTGTGTACCTTTAATTCTATTGTTTTCATTTATTATAAAAAGGAAATTTGGTCACAAAGAACCATCTGCACTGAAAAAACATGCAGAGATTTGGAACATAACTGTGTTTTGAGGCATTTAGTGACCCATCACACATTACAAACATGTTTCTGGGTTGATTGGGAGCTTGTTGATAAGTACTGATTGTATTCTCTCATCTGGAAATGTTTAATTACTCTTTGAGGGGCCCAGCTTTGACATTCTGGTATGCAGAGGTGCAGCAGGCATGTTTGACTACATTGTTCTACATTACTCTAATAATAATCCTGACAAGGAACTCAACAAATTAGTGCAAAGGCAGGGAAAACTCTTCTTTATCTTCCTCCTCTTCAGAAAATTACTATAGGGTCTTACCATATGAAGCTTTCGTGGACAGTGACCAGCTAAGTGCCAGGGTCCAAATTACTGCCTACTAGAATCTTTGCTACCATTGTTTCAGCCTAAATATTATTTTTAAGCTTCTCAGTCTAAATTTGAATACCCCTTCCAGCTAGTTCAACATGCTTAGCTTTGGATACAGTCTTTTCCAGAAGAAAGGCATCTTAAGGTTGTGGAACACTGTGTAGACAGGAGCAAAGTAATTCTGTGTTGTCTGAGAGTCTCATTTCACTCTATCAGGACATCTAAAATAGGGGCATCTAAAATTGACAGCCATATCAACCCGTGGTGTAATTGATAGCCTACAAGATCTAATTTTTCAGATACTGTAAATATCTTCACCTTTCACAGGAAAACAGATAACATTTTTTTATGTCTGTAACGTGTACCATTGTAGTACAGATCTGTGTTCAAATCTGCAAGTGGTTCTTTAGCTGGGTGCTTTCACAGGTTTTGGTGTGCACAAAAAAGAAACTGAAAGAAGCTTGTATGACCTTCATATGTGTATTCAAAAACATACAGTGGGAAAACAGCCTGTATGTTCACAAAACAGTAGATGATAAAAGAAACTGTACTACAAAAGAATCCTTCTAACTCTATAAAAGGAACTCTCACATATATATAAATACATAGAAGTCTTACCCTGAGATTATCAATGGCTTTTCTTTTTAAAAAAATCTGCTTTCTTATTTTGCCTCTGTCACTAGACTGTCACCAGCATGTTAGAGGTGAAGATCTGATCACATAGTGAGTGCATCTACTGACTCCTGTGCCATACCAAAGACAGCTGACTTATTTTCAACATTTACATCTCCCAAATTATTGTGAGTTTTAAACCCCAAATATCTTAAAAGCAGAAGTGAAAAATGGCCCAAATTTCCTTAAACTTTAATGTATCCCACCTAAGAAATTCACCTAAAGCCACCACAGCTGATTTACTCTCTGTATGCACATTTTGTGCTGTTAGGGTCTAACCACAGAGCAGCAGAAATGGTGGCTCTATCTTTGGATTCTGGTCTGGCCCTCAACACTACTTTCCATTTCCAGCAAGAAAGTGCTTGATGGTCTGAAAATTGTGGAATCTTGCCAATTGCAGACTAATGAACATCGCAGCTATGCCCTATAATTGGGAAGCAGAAGATTGCAATTCCATTTTCTAAAAATCCTGCCAAGGTTATTTTTCTGTTATTATAACAGAAGGAAGGGATGGGTTCACAAGCTTTCCTGAAAAAGTATTTACACTCTGGCTTTGATTAATGCAAATTTGTAAGAGACTGTATGCAGTAGAAAATTAAAAAAAAAAAAAATAGGTGCCAGTGTAGAGTGGAACTAGAGATCCTGTGTTATCAGACAGGAAAAAGCATAACTTCTCTAAAGGCATAACTTGGATCTGGCATTTAATATCTCTGCATTGATTAGAATTTCTGTATAGTAATGTTTCTGGTACAACTTCCTCAAAACCAAATATCTTTATTAGAAATAAAAGTGTATCCTAAGCTTCTTATCTCAACATACCCAAGTGGTATCCCTCAGGGGTCTGTACTGGGACCAGTGCTGTTTAATATTTTCACCAATGATATAGACGCTGGGATCAAGTGTTGCAGACAACACCAAGCTGTATGGTGTGGTTGACAGAACAGAGGGACAGGATGTCATCCAGAGGGACCTGGACAAGCTGGGGAAGTGGGCCCACGTGAACCTCATGAGGTTAAACAGGACCAAGTGGGGGATGAAGTGTTAGAGAGCAGCCCTGCAGAAAAGGACTTGGGGGTTCTGGTGGACAAGAAGCTGGACATGAGCCAACAATGTGCACTTATATCCCAAAAGGCCAATTGCATCCTGGGCTCCATCAAAAGAAGCATGTCCAGCAAATCAAGAGAGGTGATTCTGCCACTCTGCTCTGCTGAGACCTCACCTCGAGTATTGTGACCATCTTTGGAGCCCCCAACACAAGGATGTTGGAGCGGGTTCAGAGGAAGGTCACGAAAATGATCAGAGGGCTGGAACACCTCTCCTGGGAGGACAGGCTGAGGGAGTTGGGGTTGTTCAGCCTGGGGAAGGGATGGCTCTGGGGACACCTAATACCAGCCTTCCAGTACCTGAAGGGGGCTGACAGGACAGGACTGTTTACAAGGGCATGTGGTGGTATGATGAGAGGCAATCATGTAAAACTAGAGAAGGGTAGATTTAGATTGGACATTAGAAAGAAGTTCTTTACTAAAAGGGTGGTGGAACAGGTTGCCCAGGGGAGACCCTGAATGTCTCCCATCTCTGGAAACATTCAGGGTCAGGCTTGGTGAAGCTCTGAGCAACCTGATCTAGTTGAGGATGTCCCTGCTCACTGAAAGGGGGTTGAACTAGATGATCTTTAGCAGTCCCTTCCAAACCAGGGTATTCTATGATTGTTGGAGTTAAAAATTAACCACTTTCTTTTCCAATGATGAGAAACTTGGAAATTCATTTAAAAGGCAATTTTCTGACTTCTGATTGGTTACTTTAAACTTTTGCAGTGGTATTGTATTGCTTCTATTGCCTTGTCAAAACCCCTGTGTTCTGCATGTGACAAAGACTGTGTGTATTAATAACTTAATTACACCTCTTCCAACCCTGATTATTTTAATTACTGCAATCATGATAGCATAGCACCTGCAATTCACAGCAATCAGCTGTTCATGGATTACAAAAATTAAGTGTTCATATGAAATATTAAGTAGTGTGAACCTTTGCAGAGGTCTGTCAGTAATAGACAGGTCTGTTATGTATAAGAGGACCCAGTCTGTTACAAGAGCAAGAAATGGTTCAGAAAGAATCACCATTGAGTGGCGCTGGATGATGTGAAGAATCTTTGCATACACATGTGTATATTAAGAGAGCATGCTGAAAAGCTACAAAGTTGTAGCTTTTCCAGAAGGACTGAAAATAAAACTAGTGGAAGGAATTAATTTATAAGTTGAGTGGTAGTATGAGCTTTTAAAAGTTTAACAGTTTTCCTATATACAATAATCTGTGAATGAAATGCAAAGGCATTTTTCATAGCAGAGATGCCAAAATGACTAGATTAACAGTATCTGTAAAAAGAGTTGGGCATCTCCTACCTCACAGACATTTCACAATGTGTGTTTGTCAGCTCACCAGTGAACTTGGTACTGAGGTGGCCAGCTGCTTATAAGAAACAGTAAAAACTTCCTTGATATTTGATGTGCCAGAAAAGCTCTGGAAAAAAACAAGTTGAGCCCAAGAATTATCTATAGCTCCCTGACTTATTTAAAAGTACTCAGTTTTCTTCTGAGTTATTAAGTAATCACTGAAGAATTTAAATATAATAAAATTGAAATCTTGATTTAGCTGGGGATTTATGTCACATGGGTGGCATAAAATAGTTTCCTAGAAGAATTGTGATTAATATTGATTAGAATTATCTAATTCCACAAAAGGTAAAAGAGATGCCTATTAGGAAATGAGAATGCTGAACTACCAAGGCAAACTGAGCTCGAGAGTTTATAATAGTTTAAGTTCTAAATGTAAGTGTCCAAACACATTACTAAGGAATTTCTCTGCTTAAATGCTAGATATCTTCCTTCATGACAGAGAACTGGAACAGCGAAGCAGCTGTCAGTCTGAAATGCAATCAGTTTCATAGAACATATGCTTCATGACATGTAGAGAGCAGTACAGAAAATAAACATCATGGAGATTTGCCTGACTGAGGGGAAAAATGCAATACAGAAAAACCTATTGATTAAGTAGATTTATTTAAACACTTAGTGAAGTTGCTCACAGAACTCCAGGCTCCTTACTCAAAATGATTTGAATGTCTTTTGAGGCTGTTACAAAACAAAGTAAAAATAATGTTCAATACCATAAAATAAAATAGCTTTTGTTTTGACAGTTTTTAAACAAAATCTTTCAAGTTTTCATTTTGCAATCACATTTGAAAATAACATTTAATTCTGTGAATGAAGGGTCAGAGAATTTGGAAAAAATATTTTGACAGAATGAAATATTTTGTCAATTTTAAATGTGTGGGTTTTTACATTTGCATTTGGGTAGGAAACAAAACCAGCAGTTTTGTTCATGTGTATTCAAAACAATGTTTTCTCTGGGTGTGTTCCTCGCCACACCACGTATGCTGCACCAGAGAAGAAACCAGCCCAATTTATGAATGTTTATATAGAGCATTGCTCAGTGCTACACAAAACTGCCAGAGCTCAGTGTAAAATTTCCCGCTGTTTTTAATGATCTCACCCCTAATTATAAGCTAGGCCTGTAAGACTATGATAATAAGTCAATTTAGAGTGATGCTGTTTTACTAGAAAGAAGGTTTATTTTTCTTTCAGTGCATTCCTGGTAACAATCTGAACTGGTTAATAAAATTGACATAAACAAAAGACAGTTCTTGTTTCCAACCAGATTATTATCTCTGAGAGATGTGCCATGGTAAAAAAGTCTCTAATTCTTCCAAAGAGCACTTCTGATTTTCTTTTATGTAGATTTGTTGCTGCTGCCAAGTGGGGATTGTGAAACTGTGAAAGTATACAGTCAGGAAACATAATTCTGCTAAAAGTTTTAAGCTGCCTGTCATAATATTACATTTGTAAAAATGCTATCTTCTTTAGCAGAGAGTAAATTAACGTTGATCGGTATCTTTTGAGATGTTTCTGCATACTGCCAAGAGAGATTATCATGACTGTTGGAGAATAATATGGCAAAGTAGTTTATGTTTTTGCCTGTTAAGTCTGCAGACCAAAGCCTTACATGGCATGAACATCATCCCTTCCAGAACTATGGCAATTTACATATTTGTAGTCTATCATCCAACCTTTGCTTTCAGAAAGTGCCTTTTATTTTTTGCAGGTAAAATGCATTTTCACAGGCCACTAGCTGGTTTCAAAGGAACCACTCCTACCTAAACTCTGTATGAAGCTTTTGTCTAGAAATGTGAACCCAAATCCAAATCCAGTAATCTAAGTGATATTAATGCCAGTGAAAGATCAATGTTCAATTTAATTTTGAAGTAGGGTGACAGCTGGTAACTGAATTCTGCATTGAGGGGGCAAAAATACAGCTCTGAATGTGTTATTCAGTATATAGAAGAATGAAATTCAATTCTTCCTATTTCTTGTAAGTAGTACATATGATCTCAGAGTGCATGTAGACAACAATAATACATACAGAAAGTACTGCAATACATTAGTTTTTCTGAAATGTGGCATGCCAGCAAAATTAAACATATGGCACAAGCAGCTTTTCAGTGGTGTCACGTTGCCTGAGCTGTGGCATGCATTAGCACAGAAACTAGAGAACAACCATGCTTTTCAACATGGAGAAAGACGGTGCTGTTACAGAAGCCTGGTCTTGTTTCTACTGAATTCTGCTCTCTCTTCAAAGGACTCTCAAATAAAACTGTTAAAAAAAAAAAAAGTAGTTTTAACTAACAATTTTTATGTCTTAATGAGCTATTTACAGAATTACATTTGTATCGTGCCATATTTTTTTAAAATCAGTCAAGAGAGGCAATAAATCTAAACATTATCAGAATTTCATAAATTACCAGGCTGTCTGTCTTTTGTTAAAGGAAGCTGTATAAACTGTTTCTTCTAAATTAGAGGGATGTACAGCAGCTTGGATCCCAGAACTTTAGCTGGTGGAAACGTGTATGTAGCGTATCTAACAACATCCACGGACACTTATAGTAGATAAAGACTATGGACTAATTTCCTTGTGTGCTCGTATCACATAGGTATGTGTGCAGAGAGATCATTTCCTCCTTGATTTGTACTTAGGGATTTTCTGTGCTCTGAATTTTGGAGAAAAGTTTGTGTGTGGTAAGAATGGGTTCAACAGAGTAGGTCTTTTGTTTTTATCATGGGCAACGTACATTACATTGCTTCTTGGCTTCCTAGGCTCCACTTTGCTGCTTTTCAACACGTTGGATTTGGGCTTTCATAGACTTAAAAGAAGAAGTGCATTTTTTAAAAAGACTATACTTCTAGTTGTTAATTTTCTGTTCTCTTTCAGTCAGGTTGCAGCTGACTGTTTGCTTCTTATTGTTAAAATACCCGATGATACGGGCTCAGCAGGCCAAGGTCAAATGTTGGTAGCCAGGAGCCTGATAAGATCTCTTGATATAGCTTCTTCCATTTACTGCATAATGAAAAAAAAAAAATCCGTCAGGCTTTCTGCATTCTATCCTCACCTTTAAAGTGGGAATAATGAAGGTCATACATTGAAAACTGCACCAAAATACTATGATTTAAGTATCTGTTCTGAATTCTGAGGTCATTTGATTTCAGTACAAGTAGATTAGTCCCTCTCATAGCTGTACAAAAATAAGCATGCTATCAAAATGACACAGAATTTTGACATTTTAAGGGATAAATTTTGCTAGAACTGTAATGAGAATGCTTATCTAAGAAAAAAAAAGCCTTGTAAATACCTGCAGCATAGAAAAGCAAACTCCAATATTAATTAATAAAAGTAGCATTAGTAGAAACAGTTTCTAACTATCTCTACTCACTTTCAAATTATAGATTGTTTACTTAGCGTACTTCATTGCCAGTAAAACTTTCTTTTAAATAGAAGTTTATAAAGCAAATTATCCAACTGTGAAATTGGAAGCACAACTGTTTCAGCCTATCTGAATTTTTTTTCAACGTTCCCCCACAGTAATCAGCACTCATCTTTATAGTGCCTACAACGGAGAAGGATTATCTAGTCAGAATACATCAGTATATAATAAATGTGCTTCATTTCTTCCACAGTCCTTAAAGCTGACAGCTAAAATGAATGTTTGTCTCAGCATTGGCACCACTGGTACTTTTGCAGAGACTATTTCATGGTCCATTGGACCCTAAAGGACATTGTGTTTAAAAGCATATTATCAAAAGGAATGAAGCGTACCATCAGAGTGCATATCAGCATGTATTAAACTTAAAGGCAGTAGTATTGCTTAGTTGATATTGTAAGGCTCACTAGTAAAAATGTATTAAAACTAATCTTTGTGCTTCTCAGATTTTATATATTTTTTTCTTGGTATCTAACTAGTAAATACAGGTCATGAAAGGTACTTGTAGGTATCTGTTAACTTTGAAAGAACAACAGGAAAGTGCTTTGTAAACAAAGTAACTTATCCTTTCTGGATGTATGCAGAAAAACTACTGTCACAACTGCTGTTATACTAATGGGCTTCCCATACAGTGACACATTAATTAGCTGTTAAAGACGCACAGCTCTGAATCCCATTTTACTGATTTATAAAAAAAATGCTACATTCCTTTAAAAATATGCAGATCCACTCTTAGCGACATTATCATGAAGTAATTGGCTTCCTTGGAAAAAGCTGTTGAATTGCATGATGTAAATTTCTGAATCTCAAAGGTTGGGGGCTCATCAGAATATTCATTGGTCAAATCACAGCTATGGTAAGATAGATGGTGTGGGCAGTACCTAATTTGATACAGATTGCTGTAGTGTTCATTGGGTTAGATGCTGCATGGTCCTGACAGCTTAACTGTCAGATAAATTCCTGCAGCTATAGCATATGAGCAAGCCCATAAGCTGATCATATTAATGCTACAAAATATGACATCAAAAACTAATAACATTCTTTGAAGCATCTGGACAGAAGCAAAATCTAATCTTGTCTAAAAGATCTCCATTAGCAGTAATCATTCTGTAATGTGATCAACATATTCTTGTCAAAGCAGATAGTACGGTGCAGGATCAGTAAAACTGATTAAGCATGGCATTCTATTCTAAAATAAACCTTCAACTTTGAGAATCAAGGCCGGCTGATTACCCTGGGTTTGTTGGTTGCAACATGTCCAAGTCATTTTCCAAATAGCTTTCTCTGGTGATTTATTCTTAGGGAGAAATACACTAGCAGAAAAGAAAAGAAAATGAGAAGTTAGACCATGTAGAATCTGAACAGCTCAAAAAGCTCAAGAACAGAACATCTGAAAAGTGCTGAACCCTTAGTACAACAAACTTCCATTGCTTCCCAGAAAAACGTAGGTTTATACATCCTTTGCTTGTGATACCTGGTGATCAATTGCACAATCAGCCAAAGTTCCTTCAGGGATGCACATTCTTATAGCTGCAGAATAAATATATCAAGAGCATATGATGCTGTCTACTTTTGTTAAAAAGGCCTCACTCTTTGGGATAAGCCTTTGCTGTGAAACATATGGCCCATGTTGTTTGGCTATTCCTTGCGACTACAAAAATTATCTAACTTAAAAAGGGAGAATAGAGCTTTATATCAAGCACCATGCATTTTTTACTCAATGTTGTTGCTGTGGGCCAGGAAGGTTCCATGCATGTTGATCTAGAAAAATGTAGAAGAGGTAAAGAGCTGGAATTTAGTATTAGGAGATGACATGAATGTTTTGGTTTTTTTTTTCCCGAAAAATATTTTTATTTAACTAATTCTTCTGTAAATTCTCCAGAATAGTGCAGAATCCTGCTATTCTGGCAGGGATGAGCATTCACCCACTCAAGATGTACACAGACCCTACTTTAATTTATACCTGGAAAATATTTCTCCAGCTGTGAACTGATTCCCTTTCGGGGTTGTAAAAGGATCCAGATAGATCTGAGAGCTTTAGTCTGCACCATGTCAGCTTTCTGAGGCTGAGAGGACTGTTGACAGGCAGTGATTACAGCCTGCAAGTGTTTAATTTGGGTGGAAAATTGCTAAGTACCTTTAACAGCTGGCAACAGCTAAGTTTCTCCAGTGAAGAAGGAGAAGGAGCAAAAAAGGCACAACTGATAAGCATGGTGGTTCCTGGTTTTTTTTGCCTGGAGGAACTGAGCTGTAGATGATTGCAGACCCTCTACAAATAGCGATAACCTAAACCAGGAAAGGTAGGCAGGGCATGGTGGGAGAGACTTTGGAGGGAGACTGGGGATTTTTTTCTTGGGAAATGAGGAGTTAAAACCTGTTGGATTGCATTTCAGAGATGAAGTCACATGGACAAGTGCTGCTGTAACTGGATGAGTGAAAAGGCTTTCCCTGGTATGACAAAGGGATTGAGTTAGTGCAGAACTTTGTTAGCTCAGGAGGTGCTACCAAAGAAAAAACACATCATTTACAGACTTAAAGCAAGTTGTGGAAGTATGAAGATAAAGTGGAAACAGCAGGGAGTTCTTGCTTCTTTCTGATAGGAATTAAGTCCAATTTAGGCATAGTTGTATTTGGGAACTTGACCAGTAGATGCAAGGGGCGGGGAAGGCGAGGGCAAAGCAAGGGAGGTGGACAGAGGAGTAGAAAATCCAAAAAATAGTTTTGAATATAATACTGACCCATAATGAAGAGTCTGGCTCCAAACTACAAGGGAGATAATTTACCTTTTTTTTCTTTTTTCCAATGTAAAGACAAAGGCAACAACCACCATATAGATAAATAATGTCTTTTCAGCATGCTTTTTGTAGTTTCTTTCACTCAGCCATTTTGAACTGAATATCAAACACTTTTTTCTTCCAGTGATGAAAGGACAGTTATTACTGTGGGATAAAGTATTTCCCAATATTTATCCTTGTAAAGTGAAAAATAGGGCTAAATATTGAAACATCTCTGGAAATTAAGTTTAGTTTTTACTGGCATGACCTTGTCTAATAGGATGGGCATCTGTATCATGAAGTTATAGTGTCCTCATGAGAGAGTTGCCTCGGTTTTTACAGCAGGAGAGCTATGTTCAAGGTGAAGGATGTTCAATGTTAAATCATAAATTGAAAATGCCTACTCTGTCACAAGAAGGAAATTCAATTTTACAGTAAAAATTTTACATTGGGTGTCTGTGCTTCTGAAAAAATGGATATGAGTTGGTGATAAATGAGATAAGGGCAATAGATGTCAGACCCTCTATATTATATGGGCTAGGCTGAAAGCAGTACTAGGTGCACACAATGAAGTAAAAGGAAATGAGAGTGCACTCACTTTTATCAATATTTATGTGCTACGTATCTGAATTTCTGTCTGTGAAGTAGATGGAAAAACCTTCACTTTTCCCCCCTCTGGTGCCCCCAACACTGGCTCACAGGAGGTTGTGGGATTTGCTGACCAATGGCAGAAAGTCCACCTGGCACTTTTCTCCCCCTTTACAAGAAGCAAGAAGGCAGCTGCCACTCAGACTGTCTCTTGTCAGTTTGTCTCCCATGCTGATGCACTTACAGGCAAGTTCTTGCTCAGGCTGCATCAGGAAGCAGTTTTAACTTCCAAGTACAATGAATAACTTTATTTAACATGTTTCCCTAATGATTTAGCCCTTGAAAGTTCATCTCCTAGGGTACATCATTTAAACATGATTTCAAAGCAGAAATAATGCTTCAGTAATATCATAGTAGAACCAATAGCTTGTTCTGTAAGGAAATCTTAACTCCACCAGCAGTCAAAAAATGAATATAAAGGAACAAAGCCACTCAGACGCTGAAAATGAATAATTTCATTTTCTTTTCTCTCTGTACCATGAAAAAAACCCCAACCCTTACTATGATAGTATGTTTCACAGGAATTGCAATTTATACACAACGAAAAATATCATATATTACTGTTTCTTAGAGATTTTCAGGGAGACAACTAATGGACAGAACTTTCCCTGGAAGATGTAGAAGCAGAAAGTGAGATGAAAAAGTGTTGTGTGCTATTTGTAGTAGGAAAATAAGAGTACAGGTTCAAGAGATTTGCATTAGAAACACACAGGACCGGATTTATGTATTTTAAAACAAATTTTAGCATTGTCATAAATTTGGTAAAATGTGTTCTCAGACTTACTATGTTTCACCATAATTTGGACTTTTGGTAATGATTAAACTTAATGTGGTCTTTTGGTTTACACCTATCCAGAGATGCATGGGGTTCACAGAGATCATAGGCATGCACTAATTGGCACAGATGATGGGTGATTTTGGAGATAAAACTCTCTCAGGAGTGATGATGTTAGCTGTTGTGAATCAAGTTTCAAACGTCAAGTGTGAAGGACGTCCTCTCAATTAAGGGGTTTGGTGGTTTCCTTAAGGCAACATCGCTATGGTCAGCAGCTTTGTAGTGAAAAATAACTGCTGTATTTCAAGATACTGCCATTGCAGGTAACTCTGGCTCAAATCCTTACTTATAAATCTCCTTTCCCTAAAATTTATAAAAACCTGCTTATGTGCTTTTTCTGTAAAGTGTTTTCTATGGGTTTTAAAAGTTGAGGAAAATACCAGCATCCCTTTCTTCTGAGTAATTCATGTCTCAAATAGGATGGATTGTAAATCCTTTCAATCCTGCTAGATAAGAAATATTAAAAAGTTTTTCAACCTCCTGGCAAAATAGTTTCCCAGTGCCCACTAGCAATGTGTGTGGCCAGGCTATTCAGGTTTCAGCTTGTGAAAATTCCTGTGACCTACAGACAGGAGACACTACAATTGTGATGCACTCCAATATAAAAATCAAGAGAATAGGAGAGGCACACAGTGGTGATAGCATATGACAGGGAGTTTCCAATTCCTTGCTGTACCACTTCTGATAACTATAAATTTCCTTGACCTTGTGAGCTACAGTCCAGTAGCTCTTATTGTGTATGTGCCACAGAGCACATGCAGCTAAGTCAGGCTGTATTCTGACACTGATGAGTAGCCTATGTATGTACAAGAAAAAATAAAAAACCCCAAGCCTTTATATATTTTAATTAGGCAGAGCAAAATCTGGCTGAGAAGAATTTAGTAACCTGAACTTCCATTGCTGAAAATGACTACACAGATTATCTGGCTGTCATTGTGGGTGTGCAGTACGTTCCAAACAAACTGGCAATAAAAAGTGGACAAAATATGGGCATGCTTCCCAAGCATCGTTTGTATCTATTCAACCAACAGAGAAGCTTTAGAAATGGGATATTTTCAACAGTCAGTTTTTTCTGACCACAAAGATCTTCCAGCAGCAACACACCTGTGTTTGGGTGAAAAGTGAAAGGCTGTCAGGGAGAAGGCTGATCAGAATATTTCATGTATTCTCAGTAAGAATCATGTTGTGTCTCTGTGTGTGTAACAGTCATAGAATCATGGAATGGTAGGGGTTGGAAGGGACCTCTGGAGATCAGAGTCCAACCCCTCTGTCAGAGCAGGATCACCCAGGGCAGGCCACACAGGAACAGATCCAGGGGGATCTTGAAAGTCTCCAGAGCAGGAGACTCCACAACCTCTCTGGGCAGCCTGGGCCAGGCTCTGTCACTCTCACAGTGAAGTTTTTCCTCATGTTGAGGTGGAACTTGCTGTGTTTCACCTTGCTACCATCACCTCTCATCCTATCACACCACTGAACAGAGCCTGGCCCCTTCTCCTTGACCCCACCCTGCAGAGATTTGTAAACATTTATAAGATTGCCAGGTTTAGAAGATAGTCCTATCTCCTAGTCTTAGAAGAAGAATGTTACAGTTTTGAAACTTCACTGTTGCTGGGAATGCTTTCCTGGTGTTTTGGGAACAGAGGCTAAAAAACTCAGTCTTGATCTGAATTTCCCTAAAGTTTCAGAAGAGTCTCATAGCTCCATTATATAAGAAAATTAGAAAACTTTCAACTTGAGTATTTGATTTCTGTCAGAACTCCTACGATATATGCTGTGTTTGGCAATTTTGGATCCTGTTTAAATGAAAGGGAAAAGACATTACCAAAATTGTTCTGCTGTATTTTGCAAGTGAACAGAAATCAGTAAGTGAAAATAGTGTGTTTTGTTGCAAGGGGAAGAAAGAGGCGTGAATATCATTTCCTCGGGAAGAAAATGCTAGTTACAGTACAGATGCTGAAATGATGCATGTTAAAACATTTTTATACTATTTCAGCTTCCTAGCAGGAATTCAGTTCTGTGAATAGCTAAACAGAACCTTCCTCAGTGGACCCGATGGGTTGACATGACAGAACAGCACAAAGGATTGCAAAGGTACTACCTCAGCACACAAAATGCTGGAAATAAGTAACTTTTTCTCAAGAATTCAGTTAATAGTTTTAATTATTGTAGTAAAGGCTTGTGACTCAAAGGTTTATTTGTAATTGCGTTTGTTAAGTTTACTTTATATTCTTTTTTTCCCCATTATTTATTTTGAAATTTCTTCAGAAATGGAGAATAAAGACTTGCTCCGGTGAAGTGAAACTAAGCTAATACAGAAGCTAATGAAATTAAGAATTTTTTCCTGTAGCTTCTAAAAAAAGTGATTCAGAAAACATTTACACATTTCCAGAGGATAGTTGGGTGTTCCAAAAAGGCAAGAAGTTTAACAAACTGCCTCAAAAGAGGTAGACATTATGTACTGTGCTACATAGGACTACACTAAGCACTTCAGCATTTGCTTATTTCTAAGATTTGACGTTATGTGGACAAGTTTCATGCTTGTTTGGTTCAGGGGTTTTTCACTACTTTGCTGAAGTCTCTCAAGCTTCATTTGATTTGTTTCAATTTGATTTGTTTCAATAGTCACCATTATGGCAAAGTGACCATTTCTGGAAAGTATACCTGAACTCAAATTTTGTTTGAAGGTAATAGAATAAGAATTTGTACATAGGCCTATCAGTAAAAACATATTTCCCCCTCTCATAAAAATAATGTTGGCTCTGAAGCCTCTGGAAGGACATTGACTCCAAAAGGAATTGCAGCCAACTCCTTAGTATGTTCCTAAATGTCTTACGTTGAACGATGGGGCACAATTTTTTTTCTGTGGAAACTCAGCTGGGGGTGTGTGGTGTGCAGGGACACTACTAACATCTAACAGGTTGGCTTTTAAGAGCAGAAATGCCTCCAGAGCTGACTGCTGCAGCAGGCATGGTTAGGTCCTGCCACATGTGGAGGGGAAAGGTCCAGGGAGTATCTGAATCCCTCACTGTGTCCCTGTTCATGCTGTTTCAGTTCAGAGTCAGGGTTAGGCAGGTGCCTCCCTGTGGTACTCACTCAGACCCCACACGTTTGGCCAGAGGGCAGCGGGCTGTGCAGAGACTGCAGAGGGTTGGGCTGTGCCACTGTGCAGTGAGGTGGGTCCTGAGGCCACAGGTGGGGAGAATATGGGGAGCACCAAGGCTGGTGGCAGAAGTGGTACGTGGCCTGTGCTGAGAGCAGCTGTGGAGTCGTGGTGGGCAGCAGGAGCCAGTGTACTACTGGGCAAGAGCATCTTAATGGGGCTATAGTGGAGCAACACAGAGGTTTAGGAGAAATAGCCATGGGCTGACCCTGTCTGCCTGTGCAAGCTTCTAGAGCTGTATAACATTCATTTAACAGTGTTTCTTTCTGTCTATCAAGACATAGGGTTCAAGATAGACTCAAGGGATGCCTGGTGCCAGAATTTTGTTCAGGATTCTTCTTATTTTTTTTAATTTCCTTAGAGTGTAATGCAGTTAAAAAAATAAGCTTGCTTGCAATGAAAATAATTTTAATGAGTATATCAAGTGAGTGCAATTAAAATCTAGGTACATAAATAATTTGCCATCCTAATTAGAAGCAAAGTGTTTTTTTCCAGTGTATGCTTACTAAGGGTTTTTTTTTGCAGTTTTTTCTTTTTTGTTTCTTAACTGAAAATATCTGAAAAAAGAATATAAAAGAAATTTGTTCTATTTTACTTAAGCTTCAACAATTACCAAATGATTTCGGTAATCATTGAGCCTGCAAAATATATTGTTTTTTCCAAAAATTTTGTCTGTCTTCATGAATGCTCCAGCTGTTTTGTTTTGTTAATATTCATACCAGTAAGTCACCATTTCTTGATTGATAAGTGGTTGAATTAATTCAGTATATTTAGTCAGAGTTCCATTTTTATGCCTAGTTCTCCATTAAAATGCATAGGAGTCCGTATGTGAGGAGAGATCACTCCTTGCAGAGTCTTGTTCAGGTAGAGAGGGATTTGTTTGAACAGAGCTTATGGCAAGACTTAAGTGTTAGCTATTGTAGGATTTCTGTCGGTGTGCTGGAGATCACCACCGTGGCACGACGCGTGGTGGTGATCTCCAGCGAGCACATCGAGGTCAATTACCTTCTTGCAGGACACAAACCATTAGGGTCACAGGCTTTATGTATCCCCCATCTGAGGAGTTTAGTAAGAATGGGAAGTGTACAAAGGTTTTCCCAGTGTGCCAAGATCTACTTTCTAAACGCATTACATGATAGTGCTAATAGATTTAACTATCTAAATGTTATTTTTTCTGCCAAAAATCAAAATCTTGGAAGACTATAGGACAAATTAGTGGCTTGCTTGGCATATTTTTTACTCCATTCTGTAAAATACTATTCATTGGGTAGAGTACAGATGACACAGCATAAGAAGGCATACTTTGTTTCCAGAAGTTCACAGAATTATAGGCAGGAGAAATTGAATAGTGTATTAACTTGTTACTGTTTTTTACATTAATAAGTGAATCATAATATACTGCTCTCTAATTCTGTTTTTCTGCTGAAAAGGTTCTCCTTAAATACTAGTTTGGATAGCTACAACAAGAGAGATTTTATTTCTTAGAGGCTACTAAATCAATCCTGCTTGCATTGACTGAGCCAAGAAAATAATAGCTTGAAAGGCTCCCGGAGCCTCACACACCAGAGTAGTACAGCTTCTAGTTTATTACAAATGAGATAGACGGGTTTATCAGACAGAGAACAAGAGATATCTGAGACATTTCAGATTCAGAGACTGGTAAAAGGCATCATCAGAGAAAGAAGACTTCTTTGTTTGTTGGCTGGTGCATTCCACGGTCAGTCAAACATGAACTGGGTGTGCAAAAGGAAGACCTTCCAACTTTTGAGTGGGAGGCAGAGATGCCTAGATATTGAATTGTGCAAAGCCTGCTAATTTGCAGAAGGATGAGTTGTCCTACCTTGAGTCTCTGTATGTACTTTTACTTCAATTCATGAAACCATGAAGCAAAATGAAAAGGGAGGGACAGACAGAAAATTAAACTAAAGAATAAGGATCCCGAATACTAGGACCCATGGGAATCTGCACTGTCTGTAGTCAATAAATGTCTGCTCTCTTTGAGGAACCCTCTAAATGAAGATTCCCCTTCCATTAATGCAAAAATAATTATTAAAAAAAAAAAATACTGAAAAAATGGTATCCACTGTTCTGAAACTCATTCACTTTTCTGGAACTCATCCCTGGATTTTATCCTTAAATACTCTAACCAGTTAACATGTGCAAAAGGGCTTAAAACTTATCATGAGGGATAACCTTACATTAAAGACCTTACTGATACTCAGTGAAAGCTGGGTGCCTTTTCTAGTCTGAACAAGACCAAGTCCTTGAGGACAGCACTCGTGAGAAACAGAGATTCTAACTCCATGTGAAGACACTATATTCACGCTGTAGTATTCCCTAGCAATGTTCTGTGCACCTTAGCTGGAAAACACTTCACATAAATAGAACTTTGTCATTAAAACTGAAGTGGAGAAAGCTAAGATTAAATAAAAAAACATTTAAGCTTTTATTAAGATAGCCAAACATTTTTCATGTTGGAAAAGCATGTTTAAGCATTAACTGATGCATTTAGTTCTCACAGAGTACTGTAAATGCAGATAAACTTGATGAGCAAAGGCCCATCTGCTGAATAGGAATGTGGTTGATCATTTTTCTCCCAGGGCAATAACCAGCTCCTCACCCACCCCTGCCTCACCAGCGTCTGTAACACTTCTCTATTCCTTACGCAGAGTGACGGTGCAAGTTGTTCTACTTAATATTCTGTACTGCCAACACTGTGCCTGTCTTTTTTAATGATGTATGGCCTTACCTTAGTGGTTGTTAATCTAATGATGGACTAACTCCCTGGAGGCTACAGGCACCATTTTCTGTGTTTCTAGCTAGCAGTCAGCATCACATGGTGATGAATGTTTTGGTCTCCCCCCCTCCCCGTGCTGACTGTGCGCTGGGTGAAATTGTAGCTGTAGCTTCAAAAAGAGCAGTTTCCTGGCAAGGCATCTTTGGTATCTAATATACTTCATTCGCCAATTAGATGATATTGAAAAGAGAGTTAAGCAACAAAATGCAACGTTAAGTTCCTCTAGTGAGAAGTACAAACAAGCTCTACCACTTAAATATCTCTGCAGATTCAGTTTGAAGCTCAAACCATCTTACTCCATTTCACCTAGTAACCTTCAGGGTGCTGAAACATCTTTTGACTGTGTTCAGCTGAGAAACTTAATTGGTAACTAAAGAATTGTTATTCCTACAAGTGATTTTGAAATCACTTATGAAATCAAAATCTATTGCTTATGCAAAGTAAAAACAACAGTGATATGAAGGCATAATTTTATAACACATATTTATATTGCTATTATAAATACACTTGGATTTGAAGTTAGTCATCATAGGGCATACCAGAAAACAGTACTCAGCACTCCCACTGTGTGCAACTTATTATTTTTAATAAAGCCCCTACTCTGCACTAATTTTCTGGCCTGCCCACTTGCTCCTGGCCAGTGTGTCACCTGATATGTTAACATCTTACTGATTTCATCCCAGCACCATTGTGATGTTCTTCTGTTTTCCTTTTTGGATGAATATTTTCCATTTTATGCCCAGTCTGTGTCCATGTTTCCACAGTCCCCAACTCCCATTGCAGTTCATTTCTTATTACTTGGTCTCTGTGCATAAATATTCCGGAGGGGGGATAAAATAAAACCAACACAAAACATTACAAAACCTGATAGATACACTTGAAAGGGCTTGCTGGTACAAAAACTTAGATGAAAAAAAAAACCAACAAACACAAAGCTTCGTCCAGGAGAGATTTGCTGCAAATAAGGTGATGCTGTTTGCAGCTTTCTCTGACATCAGAGAAAGTGTTTGGTATGATTGTTTCTTAATGATAATGGTATGGTCCACTTCAGTCTGTGAAATGCAAGAAAACTGATTGCATTAGTTCCCCAAGTAAAGCCAGCAGATAAATTACATTAATGAATTTAATTTAGGAGCATTCTTTTCCAAAACTCTCCTATAACCATAACTTATGGACATTGATGCTTCATCTTGTGGCTGTTATCCCACAGTTACTGTTATGCTAGTACAGTTCTTTCAAGCAGAAGCAGATAATGACCAGGAGAGAACAAAGCTGACGGTGTTTAACAGTTTATTTCCCCAGAAGGTGCAAGTCTCACAATCAAACTTAAATACAAAATCTTTAAAATATATATATATAAAAAAATTGACCCTTGTCAAATTTGCTTTGCGAATTTCTTTTCATAAGTTACATTGAAATCTCACTCGTGTCCTAACTTCTGTCAGAAAGCAGTTTACAAAGTTTTATTTGTGGCTCTTACTGTGAGTTCCTTAGGATGTTTGGGGTTTTTTTTGGAAGAACTGGTGAAGAGAAGGTTTGAGATGACACAAAACAATGCAGCGAGTTCCATCTTGGTTGAATCCTCTTTCAGGGATTTCTGGTAAAAGCAAGTAGTGTCATCCTTTCATTAATTCACAATTTGCTGACCCTTCCTGGGTTTGCTCTGTAGATGTTTGTATCTAACCAATAGGTATTTTGTTACTGTGTGTATGGCAGAATTGTAATATTGCCTCCAAGTAATCATTATATTTGGAAGCAATAAAATACTTAAAAGTAAGATGTTTTCCCAAACTGAGCATGTGTTCATTCTGTCTGCAAAGTGAAGCTGAACAGAGTTGGCTTAGCTGAAAGGGATTTCTGTGTTATTTTGGCATTTCTTTGGTTTGCATTTGTTTTCTTTACTTGGGTTATTTGGTTGCTTGTTAGTTTTAGAAACTGACAACCGCTTTCCCAGGTTTTTTAGTGGAATTAGTCACAGAAGTCTATTGAAAGCTCAAAACATTTGATGAATCCAAAACTGCATTTTCCAGAAGTTAAACTATTTGACTGAAAATATTTGCTTCACAGTAGTTACATTAACCTTTTGGCAGAATTTTCTGGTTTTGAATATGAGTTTAATGCTTTCCTTTATATAGTTCATTTCGGTTTTAAACCTCCTGTTCTGTAACAATTCAAGAGATGTTTAAATTCTATTTCAAATTTTCCAAAATGTTATTGAATGTGCAGTTATTTTGAAATGGAAATTTTACAATACTTGCATTTTTAAACTGTTTCTTTGTAAATAATCTAAGTAGTCTCTTTGAAGTTGTCCAATGATCCAACTGCATCACCTAGAGCTTTCTGATGAAAACTGCCTTGCAGTTCATAAGGTGTCTGGGCTTTGCAGAAAATCATTCATATATGATTTAAGCAAGGATAACATTTGAGAATTTCCCAGTCAGCTCATGAACAGTTAATATATAAGGAATATTAAGTAGAAATAATGAAATTATTCATGATGAGGTGTTTGCTCAAGATTTAGCTATCAGTCTGGCCTATTTTAGTACCTTGGTTCTTTTTCATTGGATTTGTTGAGTCTTTTCATGCTGTGCTGTTTCCCCCGTGATCCCAACTCAAAACATGAAACTTTTGATATGAAACTTTTTTTTTTTCTTTAGAACAGAGCAGGACTGGATTTAGATTAAGATTCATGAAATAAGTTCTCTTATTTTAATTGTATTTTATGCTAAAGGTTTCTTGTTTGCATATGATTAAATAAGGACTGCAAAAATGTGGTTTAAATCCTCCAGAAATCTGCTGAAGATAGCAGTATACTGTGCACTTTATTTCTAATTTAATGGCTTAGCAAACCACTTCAATTCTCATTCTCTAGAAGGCTGGTGGAGTAGCTCAGTAAGAGACAAGACAGAGTGCAGAAAATGTACAAAGCTAAGCAAACAGGGAGCAGGCAATTTCAATTCACAGCGTTACAGTGCTGATGTTTCCTATATTCCCATGACAAGCTCAGGCGAGGAAGGTTGTAAAATCATATCTTTTTTAGGTTTACTATAGTTTATATTTCCAAAAGATCATTGGGATACTAGGTTCAGTCAGACAAGGCAGAAGAGGAGTCCCAAAATAAATCATTTATTCCTCATAGGAACTCTTTTAGTAGCGTGCCAAGAGCTGAGAAAAGAAACGCTGCCGTAATATAGAAGGATACAATACAGAGGTCCCTACATATCTCTAAGGTGCACACAGGTTTGTAGAGAACATTTTATCCCTTATCAGATAGCAACTGAACAAGCACGTCCTGGATTCTTTCCCTTGTCTGTAAAATCCCTAGGATCTCCAACACCAGGAAAGTATCTTCTTCCTTCCTGAAGTAAACATCCAGAAATCAATACTGATTTTTGCAACTCTTCATAGGAGCAATACTCTATCCCAATTCCCTTTAAAGAAATGTCAATAGCAGGACTGCTTAAACAAAATCTTTTCTGCCTTGAACCTCAGTATTTGCTGTGTTGTGAACAACATGGGAGAAACCCCTTGGGCACTCTGGTTTGAATATCTTGAAAAGGAACAGATGCGATCTGACTACAAGCAATCAATCCTCAAAACTGGGAAATAAATATTGCAATACTTCTCAGTGACTCTAGCAATATGACCTTTACAGATTAATGTCTTCTTGTCTTTACAAACATCTCTGTTTATGGCTGACCCAATTACTTAAGGGCTCATTAATCTGAGATCTAACTTGTTAGATGGGGAAGTTTAGAGTTGTCTTTAGAGTCAGTTACTCATCTCTATTATTTTGGACAAACATAATCAGACCTCCCAAGGATCAATATTCAGCTGATTTAGATTCACAATTAGAACAGGGCTTCTGTTGGTGCTGGAGAAAGTAAATTATGAACAAAGCACATGAATGAACAGTCCAAGAGCCTTTTCAGTGCTTACTGCTGGAGTTGTCTCGTTTTCTGAATTTCCCAGCCTGAAAAGACACAGAGAAAGCTGATGAAGCAACACTGCTGTCTCTTCCCAGCCTTAAACTACCTTAAATCTAAACCATAATACATTTTTGAGCTCAAAAATGAGCATTTACCACACACAAGAAAAAAAGACCCAAGGCAATGCTGTGAAGCATGTGAGCCCCCAAGCTCTCTTTTGTTGTCACTCTTAAACCTACTCCAGAGAAATGGCCACTTCATCCTGGGCCTCTCATCCCTGAGCCTTGCCCATGGCCCTGCCTGGCCATGCATTGGGCTGGAAGCAACAACACTAATCTCTTCCAAAAAGCAAGATAAGGTGCTGCAGCCTTACAGTGTAGCTGAAAATCCCTGCTTCACCATTGCCACCCATGCCAGAAACATTGCTGTATTTCCTGAATTACTCGCCACCATCTGTAGTGGTAATCTTAGGCATCAGCACTCAGTTTGGCATGGTAATAGCCTCTCTGATGACATTTCATCACAGCCATAAGCTCTTCCCTCTGGAAATGTGGATTGGCTTTTCATGGGTTACCAAGCCCAGCCCCAGGCTAATGGCAGGCAGCAGGTCCTTCCCCTGGTTGCAGAAAAGGAGGTGAGTTTCTTGCAGATCAGCCCTCAGCTTTCCCTGGCTAACAGTTCAAAGAATAATCCTCACAGCTATCTTCTCTTGATTTCTAGACACCAGCCTTAACCCAAACACAAGAATTAGCTGAATTCTTAACGGGAGGGAGGAAACCTTCAATGCTACAGCAGTGCAGGCAAGGACAGAGACCTCAATTGACCTCAGTCCGGAATCCATTCTTTCTTTCCCCCTTTTGCCTTAACTCTCCTGATGTATTTCTTCTTCACAGGGAGATCACAGTGGCCTGGAACAGACCAAAGGGTTAACTCCAGAGAGTTGCAGCCCTGAGAACTGCTTGAAAGTGCTGTCAAGCACACTGATGTGATGTTAAGAAAGGTGTTCAATGACTAAACATTTAAGGTGTTCAAATACTAAACATTTACTAAAAAATAATCAGCTACTAATAGTTGACATCTCTTTAAAGTAGGAAGATTCCCAAGATTCTTATCTACTGTTTTCTGTATGGATCAGCTACATTTTAGGTACATTACGAGGGAAAAAAATGTTGAGAAGTATTTTCTTTTGAAACTTTATAGTGAGGCATAAATTACTTTAATGACACTTCATATAATTGTGTTTATATTAATTCTTAATGTTCTTAAAATTTCTAAACAAACTAGCTAAAAAGGTGTATAGAGGAGACAACCTCAAAACAGCTGTGATGTAAATCCTCTATAATTTTTAGACTGAACACATCACTAGTAATATATGTATGTATTTGATGTATTTTATGCATCTCAATTTATTCACTGTCAGTTTCTCATAAAATCTAGAATAAACCTGCTGGTTGGTTCAATGCCATAACCAAATTCACATTAAATGTAATGTCTCTGATGACAATTGCAACTGGGGTCAGAACCTAAGAGTGCTGACCCCAGGGGACAATCCGGTCAATGTGTATGTGCACATAAAATAAAAGGCACTTTAACAACATATGCACATGTGCACCCCAAATCTCATCACAGTGGGCTTTGATGTTTCTGGCTAAAGCAGTAACTTGTTCTGTCAGTTCCCAGTAACTTCATTTGACAGCCATAATGTTTCTACTTTGTCTTGATTCAGGACAGTATTGCTCCTGTGGCTAGAAAACATGACAAAGAATTGTAACAAGTGGCAGTTCAAAATACTTTTAAAAACTCACTGTGAATGTGATTAAAATAGCAAGCTAAAAATAGGAGAGAAATCAGTATATATTTAGCAACACCTTTTGAAAGCCAGCCTTATATAATGCTGGGCTGTCAAAGCTTCTTATGAGCAGTGATGCTTTAAGAAAAGCTACTGTCCATTTCTCTTCCCATTCATCCTGCAGAGCACTTACTTTTTCCCTTGCCCTTTTCAGTCATGTTTGACATTGATAAAATAAGGAGAAACAGTGAAAAATGCACAATAAAAAAAGGAAAGAAGGTTTTAAAACTGATTAAAACCAATTAGCTCATGAGGTATGCCATGTCCCGATGGACAATTTCTGACATTCATTGCTGAGGTGCTATGCTATGCAAGTGAATTTTTGACCTCTGTGCCAGGTGGAAGGCTGACACTAATAGTTTAAGTACGCCGTAGAATCTGCATACAGCTTCATTTAATCACCTATCTCCAGGAATATTGACCATCCAACTCATAGATACTTGGTACCTTGGCAGGGAAAAAATACTACACTGGGATGATAGCAAGCTGTAAATCCTATTTAACTTGTCTCTCCTTGGAATTTCATTCAGTTTCCTTCCTGAATTATATATCTGGATTATTTTGGAACCCTCTTCTGGCTAAATAGGTTAAGGCAGGGCCTTATAGGAAGTTCTGGAAGTTGGAAATGTGGCTAAATAAGTAACAGAGGAAATCTGCCCTTCGGGAAGGTGGCCTCTCCTAACCCTGCACTTCTATCCCTATGCCTTCAGGCCTATGCAGTTATACCAAAATGCTAAAAGTAAAATGATTTAGGGAAAGACACGTGAAAGGAAAGAGTAGCAAAGGAAAACAAAGTGCAGAGACAATAAACCTAAAATATATTTTACAACATTTTCCCATATTAAAAAGTCATGGAAAAGAAAACCCACCCCTTTCCCAAAATTCATTTCAATCAGTGGGACTACTTCTTACTCAGTTAGGACTGTTGATGCACACAGGGCCCTCGGTAAAAATGCAAATCTGGTAGTAGCTTCCAGAACTCGAGATCTCAAGTGATCAGACTAAAGATCCTTTATTCCTAGGAAACTTTTCTTGTATCTTATTGTTTACTTTCCTGTCATTGGAAAAGAGAGTTTTGAGTTAGGAGAGGCAGCAATATAAGTTATTTCAGTGTTCAGATAAAAATAGTCATCTATTCCTTGAATGGTTCTTAGCTTGAGAAAACCATCGCTTTTATTGTTTTAAATTTGCATGTGATTTTGGTGATGCCTTATTTTGCTTTACACTTAGCACTGCTGGTGCTTACGTAACTGTTCAGAATGGCAACTACCAGTTCTTTACAATTAGGAGTTAATACAAGGAAGAGTCGATATTAAATACTATGCATTCTTTTAGAAAATCTGTGACAGTTGTGTCATTGGCCACATCAGCAGTTCAGGATGTTCCTACAGGAATATTATGGTGCACGAGGGGCTGAGCTTCTGGAGGCAATCAGTAAGTGTGGCTCTACTTGAGCAGGGAAGTTGGGCAAGACCACCATAGTTGCCTTCCAACCTCAACCACTGTGTGATTCTGTGCAGTGTGGGCTATTGAAAAAGAGAATTTAATTATTGGTACCCAACAGTAATGACAAATAGATTACTGCTATTTTGAAAAAGAAAAAAAAAAGTCCCTGTTCAATTCAAATATTGTGAATACCAAAAATTTTAGACAATTTAAGCAACCTCTAGATATAGCACGCTTGCAAAATGTAGGGCTGTTTGGAAAGACAGTAATATAATAAAATGTTTCATTTTGGAGGTAGGTTTGCACTAGTATAAACCATGTCATTTGACTTAATTATGCAGACTGAGTGCTTACTGTTATTATCTGATTATGAACCCCCACGTGAGCTATTTACATCTCCATCTTGAGTAATCAGCATAATGATTACCTGCCTGTTGTCGTAATAATTAAGTAGAAAAGCCAGCAACAAAATAATGAGATTTTTAATATTCTTTTTAGGTCAGTCATAATGAGCATGGAGTGTAACAGTGGGTCTCGAATATAATGCAATTGAGATTAATTTTTAAGAGACCTATTTTTTTTATTTTTTTTATTTTTTTTTCACTTCCAGATATTTATTTTTATCAAGGAGAAGCTAAAAATGTCTAGGAGCAAAATAAAGCAAAAGATCTAATTATAATGCACAAGACTTCATGATATGCCAGAAGAGGAAGGGACTGTTCACACCAGAGCCATGCTTATGCCAATATTCACACACGTACTTAACACTACCCAGCAAATCCTCCTTAGTGTGAAATGTCACCCCTCCACTTCTATTGGTGGCACTGAAGCAGTTTGTACCAACTAATGAACAACAGGAGAATTATTTTTTTTTTCTAAAATCAGGCACCTAAAGTTGTGGATGTCCAACATTTATTTAAATAAGGAAGATTCTTTCAGAATAGTAAAAGAATAAAATCATGTAGGGCTGATCCAGGTTGCAGAGTAATTTCCAAAGGGAAATGACAAAAGTTTGCTGACTCTGTGGGGTTTGGAATTATATTCAATAATGCTCTAAGAAATTTACTGCAAAGTACTAATACTGTAAATGTGCTAGTGTACAGCATATGGCTCTGATCTGAAAATACTGAAGCATGAGCTCATTTTCTTTTGAGTAGTCCCGTGGGGCTAACATCTTAAATTCATCTGGAATTCTGCAGCTGGTGTACATTTTGGAGGACTACTTGTAAGTGTTCGTTTTGCCAGCATATTAAACTACTGCTGTATCACATTAATATTCTGTCATTAATCATAAATGAACCATTTTCCCCTACAATTTCTTAGCATTTTCTGCTCTCTTCTCAGCGTTGGCATCCAGATGAATGTGTAATAGCCCATAGAAGATAAAGCCACAGACCATACAAAACAGCTGCCTTTAGAAGACCAGACCTTTAGAGATTTTATTGGTGTTCTCTGGGCTTCCTCGATTTTGTTTGGAGTTCATTATCTGCTTTTCATCTGAAGTCAGCTCAAAGCAACACGTTTAAGTCGCATTACAAACATACACAGAAAGGCTCTTATCTCTATTCTTGGTAATGAGGGGTCCTGACAGCACATCTGAAGTATGTTGCCATACTTGCTGTTATTTTCTCTGCTGGGAGAACTCCAATTATCTAACAATATGAACCAGTTTTTAAATAATGCTTTGTGTTCTTCTTTCAGTGTTTCAAACATACCTGTGTTACTTAATTGTATTTAAAATTCCTCATTACTTTTGGCTACATCAGGCTCAAAAGCTATGGGAGGACACCCATGCTGATAATGTCTAATCATCCTTCATGAGTCAAAAAAATCAAAATCAACTTCGTTTCATTAGAACAAGATCTTCATGAAGGATAGTTAGTGGGAAACTACTAAGCTGTCCATGGATTAATAACAAAAGCTTTAGTATTCTTCTTTGATTTTGATTCTGATGCCTTTGAAACATCAATTGCTTGTGATCATTTTCCAGCTCCACCCTCAAACATCTCTTTCATCAGCTCTCTGAATGCTACACAAAGCGCTCAGAAAGTCCCATACCAGTTGTCCCTGAGACCTTTGTCACCTGGCTTTGTTCTTTGTCTTTTTGTATACTTGTATTTGTGTATTAAAGGTTACCATGTTTTATTCTTCCACTGATAAACATTTGGGGATGGTTTTATTTTCTAATGCAGAATAGTATTGAAGGCCTCAGCTCTGCAGTAAATTCCATAATTAGTCCATGATAATTACAGGAGAGCTAGTGAGGCCCATCCAGAGGTTATTGCATGACTGAGGCTAAAAGAGTAATTCGATTTTATGTATATGTTAAGGAATATGCAGCAGCAGCTTATTATAAAGCCCTCTGATGCTCATGTATATTTAACTTCACTGACGATGAGTAATTCATTGACAGTAATAGAACTGCTCGTGTCCACTTCAGATTAAGTGTTTGCTTATCCAGAAATGAAAGTTTATGTCTTCAGTTGCAGTACAGTTCCTTTGAGGAATGTCTTAACTTGCCTTTCTTCTCAGTGCAGTGAACCTTGTGTAAGCCCTGTAGTTGAAGAACTATGTCTTTAAACAAAAGGGAATGGTGCCTTCTACTTTCAGCAGATACATGTTTTACAACCAGGATATTTTAAACTTTCTATTATTGTTTGGTTGGTTTGGGTTTTTTTTTAAGCAAAGTAGAAAGGCTTTTGCTCAGGGAAGAAAAAGTACTGGTGTTTTTTCTCAACTCTTAATCATGGGTTTAAAAGAAGTCATTCTATATGCTGCATGAACGGTTGGAGGAGAGAGAATGCAAAGAGCAATAGCTTTTCTTTCTTAACCTATTTTTTAAAAATATTGCTAAAGATGAAATTGTTTGCAGAAAAGAATAAACTCCACCAAACCTTCAGTAGATTGAAATGAAGATGAGTTGAATGTCTAAGATTATCTTTTGATGTTTTGTTTTTTTTTTAAGTACAGCTTTGTCAGCTAAATATAGTTCAGATTTTTACATTTTTATAGACCATGTGAGTTCCCTGCAGGCACATTGTCTCTCTTCAGTGATTTATATAGTTTGAATTATAGGGGTTGATAAGCATTTGCTGTTCAATAGTGTAGTTAATGCTCAGCCCCCCTGGGTAACAAAGCAGTGAAGCATTTACTACTCAGTGGTAGTTCTGCAACAATCAGCAGCAGTGTGGCTCTATCACAGTAAATTTTCATCAGTACTCTTCATCCTCAGGGAGCTGAACATTCACTCAACATAACCCAGGGAAAACAATTAGAATGGACATTTTCCAGTCTTTTTGGGTGGCACAGCAGGAGAAGTTTACTATTGTAACCAGATCAGAAACAGAAATCACAGATGGTACAACACGGAAATTACTCAGCTTTTATTTTCTCTTCTTTTTCCCCCTCCAGCTTACAAAAATAAAATAAATAAATACTTGGGTGAGAAAGATTTTGGAAAGCAGAAAGTTGAAAAAGTTCCAGTATGGGCAGACCCACTGCAGTTCTGGTGCAGATGCCAGAGGCCCTGGGAGGGCTCTGAGGCCTTCGCTCCCATGCTTAGGAGGAACCTACTCTATCAGGTAGTTGAGCTTACAGGCACCCTGTAGCTATATAAAGCTTCTGTTCCTGTGATTGTGATGAGAAAATAGCAAGGACTGCATCAGCCAAGCAATAATAGCTTTTCTCTTGCATGGTATTTTTCTTCAGTAGGCCTGAAAGCATTTTATAAAGGAAGCCGATACCATCTTTGTATGATAAATGATTGAACCAAAGCAGAGAGAGGCCCTAGGAGTTAGCCCCAGTCCTTTAGCAAGACTGTGACAGAGTGAAAAAATACAGCTTAGGTTCCTGGGGTGTCTTGCTTAGTGCTTTAACTGTCGCAGTGAACGCTGCCCTCTCTCTCCAAAATGCACCTGAAAGCCTCAGGCTGCAGTACAGCCTGCAGCAAGAATAAGGGCTGACAAAGTTAATTTTTCCCTTGTAAGATATAAAAGATGAGGCAGAGGAATCTACAGCAGGCATGATGAGCTTCAGCCTAGAAAACACAGCTTGTGTGAAGTGTGAAGCAGGATTTCTGTGAGTACAGGCGCTGTTGGGATTGCAGTGACCTGAAGAGCTGTAACTCTGCTTTGGTGACAGGGAATCTATACGTAATGACCATTAAACCTACACAGCATTTTTAAGCCTGACTGGTCATACAGTAGAGAACCAGCAAGCATAAAGCTAGACACACTTAAGTGCACCTCTCAGGGCCCTTAGATCTGCACATCCACACATTTGGTGGCATATTACCACACCAGAGTGCTTGAACAGACTGTCTGCTAAAAGGCTTCAAGCTGAGAGGGCAAGTCGGGTTTCCAGAAGACACCTGTGTTCTGCTTTGTGCTTGCTTGCCTACCACAACTTGGAAGTAGCATAAGGACCTTGTGAAGAGCCTCAGAAAAGCTAATGTTGAAAGGCAAGTGGAGGACATTAATAAAAAAGCATGATTTGTGTTAAAGTCATGGAGACAGTGCTGCTGAGATCCCCGGCAGTGGTGAGAATGTAACACTACCCCGTGGTTGTGAATAATTAAAAAGCAGCTTGATAGCATTAGAATTGGGACTGGTTTGGAATTAACATAAAAATTAGGAGCTGCAAATCTTTCAAATAATAAGAATCTGATGAATAATGGAGGGAAAATTATTTAAAAAAACCCAAACAAACAAAAAACCAAACAAACCAACCAACAAACAAAAAAAACCACATGGGCTAAGAATTGTGAGAAGTTCCCAGATGAACTGTTCCAGTCAGTGCTGCTCTGGGCATGCATCTGCTTCTTGCAGTCAGGGGGTGTAAGCATTGCTCCCACACACCTAGTCTGCATCTGACCTTATAGTGTGGATACTCTGATAGTAAAGATCAGTCAGGACTACTTACGTAAAGCCTGGAATGGACTTTACAGAACTGACAAATATAAATCTTATCCAGTAAAAAAGTGTGGCCTGTTTGGTCACTCTACTCAAGAAAATCAAAATGATGTTCCAGTCCTAGAAGGAGCTCTGAGTTTAAAACCGTGAAATGGAAAAATAAAAGAACTATGAATAAAATCAAAGAGAAAAATGAAAAGCTCACACTTGAAGCCAAAGAGAAGATGAAGGGGCACTTAACTAACAGCAAACCAGCTTACTATGAGGCAGAATAATCATCTCAGATGCTTCGGGATTTAGGTAACTGTCCCACTCCTTAATGTAAAGCTAAAAGGCAGGTCTCTTGAGGAGAGTGGTAGAAATATTTGAATAACTTCAGTAGTAATATCAGAAGGAAGTTGAGAATAACAAAGGATTCATTAGGTAAGGATTCAGAATCTGATTGTGTCAGAAATAGGAGAGGAGCAGCTGTGGAAGGACTATACATACAAGGTTAATGTTACACGACTCAGTGCATGTGCATGTAACACAAAGGGTCTTTATTGTTTGTCTCTGATACAGCATTTACCTCTGCTGTTACCTCTGTCCTCTTCCCTGCATCCCAGTGAGCCTAAGGCAATAGGAGTGATCTGAGGCACAATGTGGGGTTACAGGATGCAAAAAAAGGCGAGGGTGCCCCAGAGAACATCTATTGTAAGTGATAGTGTGTACGGTTGAAAGAGCACATATCTTCAAGTGATAGGAACAATATTTCTTTAACTGTTAGACAACTGGGAGAGAAATCATTGATGCAATCAGAACGGCACTGTACCAGAACATTTTATAGGCTTTTTCCAGAGCAGAATCACATATGGAAACAATTTTGGACAACATGTTGTAAAAATACATTCCAGGGAATAATCCCATATTGATAGAGAATGAACTAGACAGTTTAATAAGACTTCAATCCCTAATTTCTCTCTGCCCGTGATTCTTTAAAATGAAGCAACATAATTTTACGTTCTCTATAGCTTTTTGAGTCACCCAGTGTCTTCTGATTTACAGCTTGACCTGTGTATAGCAAACTCAAGACTGCTTGCAGAAGAAAGCCATCATAATCATAACACCGGGTTTCAGATATGAGGCCCTCATTTTATTTTTAAGTTTGTTAGTTATTTTTGTCTATGGAATGAAATATACTGATAACAAATATCTACAGTGGCCAGCCTCCTCTAGGGCCTTTATTAAATCCTCATGTTAAGAAAGAGCAGAGCAGTAAAAGTGACATAAAAATACTAGGCGAGATACACAGAAATGAGATGAAAAAGCTTTGGATGAGGCCATCCTCGTTTCTTAAGTTTGAGCATTGGTAAGAGGTGGTGTGATATCATCAAATTGGCTGTACATTCTGTGTAGCTACCAAGTACTGGACACTGCTCCGAGTTTGATGGGCAATGTGGAATTTTTAGAGGTCTGCAATATTTCATATAATGTGGATCCAGAGAAAACCTGTTTCGTAGAGCATCTCTGAGCTTCTCATCTATATCTGGAACTGTTGGCGAGCTAAATCTTTGACAAAAAGTCTGATACCTAAGCCCCAGCTTGGGAGTAGCTATTGTGGAAGAGAGGGGAGTTTGATCTCTTCTCACCTAACTGTAGACATCTAAATCTTAAAATGTGAAGGATCACTTTCTGGAGGTACTGCACTCTCTGTTCTAATCTTACAAAACGGAGAGACCTAGGCACGGCCAGAGGCCAGTTTATCCCACATGTCTGTCATAAAAGGAACGCCTTCATGTGATTGAGAACAAACCTTATCCAGATGATGTTTGATAGGATGAATTTTAACCAACAACTGGAACACTTCCAAATTTTTCCTTAAGAAGGCTGAAGTCTGTAGCAAAGTTACGCTAAGCTCCGAGGCTTCAAGAGCAGCCATTCTTACCAGTGCAAACACGAGGAAAATTGTAAAACTGCTAGAAACATTTATAAAAAACTTTCAAGAATCCTTTGATCTGTGCAAGAATACCACTTGGGAAAAGTGCATTTCAACATGAAGCTGACAGGTGAGACCGTTGACTGTTTTGTTAATGAACAGCACAATCAAATGAATTAATGTGAAATGTTAATAGGTGAACTAATTAGAAATGGAGATCTATGTGATTATCAGTATGTCATACCAAAAGTACCAAGAGAAATGCTCCCCCATCTCATCTGTATTCATCATTGAACTGAATGCTACACTTCCCAAATGATAGTATTAGTAAGCAAAGAAGGATCTGAATTGCATTTAAATAAAAATTCATATCCAGATTTTTCAACAGAGGGGGAGAGTGGAGAGGGGGAGAAGAAGGAAGAATAGGAAACTAAATAGTGTATTTGTTTGTAATAATTCTGAACGTGATGTAATTTTCTGGTTTTAGTGGGGATTTAAATAGTATGGGGACTGATTACGAATCGGTAAATCATAACTGATTAGAAATCATTTTTCATAAGAGATGTAATCTCAGGTTTTGGAAGAGCTCTTGTGGTTTTGGATCAATTTGAGTTAAAATTCATTATAAAGGGCTAAATGTATAGTCAAGAAAGAAAGCCAGCTTATCCAGCCACTTAGCAGCATTGATGGAAATCTCAGTATAGGCAATACTGGAACTGAGTTTTGCCAAAGAGAGATTGCACATTGACTCCTGATGCCAGAAGTGTATTTACAATAACTTGTGTGATACAGTCAAAAATGGGAGTAGGGGTTTTGCGTTAAAATAGGTTTGAAAAGATTTTTAGATCTGTGTTTATTGCTAAACTTATCCCAGGAATACGGGATAAGTTTTAGGACAACCTCAACCCCAGTCCTACTAGAGAAACCGTAGGCTAACCTAAGATGGGGGAGATCCACCTGACCCCAACAGTGGGGGGCTTAATGGGAAAAATAAAAGCTGCATGGGCTTTGTTTGATATTCCAGCCTGGAACATTCATAGAAGTACCTGAGCAGCTGAATTAGTGCCAGAAAATTTCGGTGTACATGCATTTACCTTCAGCTGGACCGATACGTAATTGCCACATGGAATACTGCAGGCTTTTGGACTACTCATAAATGTCTCAGGCCAGGATCAGCATTATTTGTTGAAAGAATACTACTACTTCTGTGTGGCATTTGTGTTATGTGGTGATAGTGAAGAGAATCTGTAATTTGTATTTCCTTTTTCCAGAAAAAACGATCAGAATTTGAAGCCCCATCGCAGAATCGAGTACAAGTTCAATGATGAGGTAGCAAATGAAAAAGGCAATTGATTTGTACTTGCAAATTATATCTTTATCTTGAACACAATGCAGTGGTCCAACTGTGCTGTAGACTTGACCTTGTTCAAGGTAATTTGATATTGATCAGCCTTCAGCTGTAATGCTACAGCAATCAAATTGATCAAATGTAATGCTACACAGATGGTTTTTTCAGGCATATTATTTCTGTGAGAAATCGTCACATCACAGGGAAACAAAGTGGACTGGCAAAAGCATATTTATCAAGCTTAGTTTCTTTTTCTCCCTTCTGATGTGTTTGTACTGAGTTTTATCTTTAACATTTAAAAAAATGGCTGAGAAACATGCGGTTATTTCAGACATTCTGTGAACATTGTTTCTTCTTTTTCAGTCTTCTTAAAAAAACTAATAATACAAACAAAGAACTCAAAACAGACATTTTGAAAAGAGACAATACCCAAAGTGTTTCTTTTTAATTCCATTATTTTCTCTAACCCATCTCTGAAATTCAGTAAGTTCCCTAAATTCCATGGAAAGTTTTCTCATTGACTTTAATTAAGAGAGTGTGCCAAAATTAATAGTTGTAAATGAGACACATTCATCTGTCTTCTCACTCCTTACATTACAGTGCTTGCAACTGTTTCCATCTCCAGTGTACCAGTGCTGCTTCTCTGCAGCTTCTGAACCCTGTGTACCATTAGCATCTGATCAACCCAGTGACCAACTAAGCTGATATACACTTGCATGCCTAATTCTATTACTTCTGATCTGACAGGAAGATTTATCCAAGGTCTGTTGACTTCTGGAAATTTACTGGGTCTTTTGATGACTACAATTTGTATTCCATTTCTGCAACCAGGCACATTTGAAATGTATTTTACTTATTGAAAAGGTGTGTCTTACCTACACTGTCTTTTTTTCTGCATCTTCAACATCTTAAGACTTATTTTTCTTACAAAGCAAGAAGTGTTCATTTCTGTCTTTAACTCAGAAATAGACATTTTCGAGAGTTATGCAATTGAAAGTTGGGTAGTGATTTACCTTGCTGCTAATATGAATTCAGAATTATATGCTTCATTCTCATGTTCGATATATAAGTAGAGGTAATCAGTGTGATTACTTAAAATAGTCCATTTTCAGTGGGAATTGCAGCAGCATTCAAAAGGTCAAAATAATCACCATAGCCTTTTTCAGACAATGGCATTAAATCTTCACATATTAGTTCTGACTAACAAAGTCTCGGGCAAGGTTTTTATATAAAGAATATAAACTCTATTCATTAATAAATTCAAGTACAAACTCATTAACTTAAGACTACATAGCAGAAGCATGAACACAGTTACATTTTTTCCCCTTAGGATGACAACTTCCTAATTATAAACACAGCTTTGGAAGATAACTCTTAGAAGCACTTTTTTTCCCATGAACTACTTAAGAATGTTTTGGGTGGGTTTTTTGGGTGTGCCCAAATGAGCAGTACTATTAGGGCAGAAGCAACTAAATATTTTTTAAGTCCCATCCACAGGCTGTTCAAGTGGTTAAGTTCAGTTTCAAGACAGTGGTTTAAACTTGGGTTGGACACAGTTTATTCAGTAGCATTTTAGAAGATAATAAAAATGGAAATAACTCATGAGAGTAAGTCCTACCACCTAAAGGAGGAATTCGGACGTTCTCTTTAAATTAAAAGGACTGAGTTAGAAAAATAGAAACCACAGCAGATTCAGCTAAATGTTTAATAAAAGATTTAGAAACAGTGGTATTCATAATATTCTCATCCACTATTCAAGAGCAAGGACTTCAAGTCTTTTTTCTGTGCTACATTTACACTTGCTGCAGCATCATATCTTCTGTTATTAAATATCCATGTTCCTATCAAAACAAATCCCATTGGTTATGTTGGTGCTTTATTTTGTCATGATACATTACCATCTGAAAAGAATTGATAGATATCAGTGAAGTGACCTCAGCAGTAATCTCTGCTGATGTATTCAGCTGTTCAGGAGCTGAAAATATACCCATGCAAACCTTTCTGCTGAGAATAATTCTTTTTATTTTATCTTGTGAGCAATAATATTAACAATAAAGTGGATCTAGCCCTAAGCATATAAAATTTTACAGCAGGCTTTTCCATTGTAGTGCTGAGTCCAACTGCCTTTGTGGTAGGACAAATACAACAGTGCAGACTACAACCCTCCTTACTTCATCTGTGAATGTGGTAAGAATCAACTGAGATTTTGTAGTTGGAAAAACACAGTTTATTATGCATTATAAAGAGATAGAAATCGATGCATTCAATCTCTCCAGAGAATATGTCAAAAAGCTGTGTGGGAAATTCTACCATGAGTAGCTATTTTGCTTTACTTTTGCTTAATATAAGAATGTTTATTTATTCATTCCTGGTTTATTATCAAAGTGCGTGACATTGAGACATGCAGTTACTGGTTCTTGGGAAACACCATTGAAATTCGACAGTTTTCCTAGTGGAAAAATGAAGTCTCATTATTTTGAATTTATTATCCACAATTCTACTTTGCTTATAGTATTTCTAAGCCTTTTTTTTTTTTCCCCTATTGGTTTATAAAGCATTTGACTTGCTGGAAGGGTTAGTGTGCTCCCATGCACTTTTTATGACTTAATCATTAGAAAGAAACTGCTTCATGACCTCAGATCCTTGATGCAAGTCTATTGTTTTTTTACAGTCCATCTTGATTACAGAAAATAGAAATGTCTTCCTGGCAAGCCAGTGAACATACTTCTGCAATTTAGAAGCTTTAGAAAATAGTGTATCTGAGTCAGGCTCTCAAAACTTAAGATAAGAATTTGTCTGGTTCTTTTTCTGAGAGAATCCATTGCTGAGTGGTGGTGTTGCTAATGAGATGCCTGTCTTACTCCTTGTCCCTCAGCCCGTTCCTCAGTGTGTGAGTGTGTTCTCTTACCTTTGAACTGGTTTAGCTGAAGTCTCACAGGTACTTGTGCAAGTCATTGCTACAAATGTTATGAAAATAGATAGCCAGATAGAAGAGGGAGATTTAATGCACCTTCTCAAAGGTACACTCTGCTTTAGGATAGATAAAGGCATTTTTTAAAGGCAAACTTTCTCTTCTATGCAGTGGAAAGTAACCAGTCACATTGTCATTCACATCTGACCCAAATAAATTCTCCACATTCACTCCCTATGCAGGTCTTCCAGGATCACGGCTACTCTTGGCTGAAATTTTGCTGAAGGGCTCTGTGCTCAGGTTTGATTGCCTTTTAAATTTGCAGCTCTTTTTTCTTAGTTACTGATGGTTCATCTGGAGATGTAAATTCTGTGACAAAGGGCAGGTAAGGAGACAAAATGGGCAGTAGGCAAATATAGGCAAAGGAGATACACTAAAATATTGCAGAAAATAACCACCTACTTTAGAGACCTCATCCAGCAACCAGAGCTGCTAACATTATTAATGTGTAAAGAGAATGTGGAAATATCTTCTCACATCTTTAAGAGTATAGGGCATATACTTTTTAATTGCTAAAAGTACTACTGCTAAGTGAGGGAATGCTGTAACAAGTATTTATCTCTTTTCATGTATTTTTCACCTAATAATGCATGCCAAACAGTGAGACAGAAATGAATGAACCAATAGTTTAATTAAAAAGGCACATGATGTTAACAGCTCTTGCCCGTCAAAGCACTTGAGAGTTTCATTACTGTAAATATATGGGCGTTAGTAGATGAGCTACTAAAGATTGTTTTAGGACTGCTGTGAGGTTGTAGAGGGATGGTTATGCTGTTCCACCACAAATTCCTTTACCTGGTTCTTCTATTCACTGTTTAAAGTCATAGGTATTTGAATATATTTCACTCGAAGCACATTAATTTTATTTTAGGTTTCTTTTCATGATTATGTTTTGCAGATTGGGGAATACACCGTGATAATGGTCTTTACCTTGAGAGTTTGTGTAATTTTCCTCCTAAATAAGAGTGATTTGATATCTTCTCTTACCTTCAGCGAGGTTAATTTGTGGTAGTTTGTAATGACAGAAAACAAATGCAAATACAGCATTAGCTAAGTAGTAGAAATGTGGATTCAAGTTCTGGAAAGTTGGGGGGGAGGGGGGAAGAAAAAATAGAAACCCACCACAGAAACCTAAGCTTTTAACTGTTTCTGTGAATTCCAACTAGAGGAAAACAAATTATGCTTGCTTTTATAGATACTAGCAGAAAACTACAGGGAAAGAAAATTTCATGTGGAAATAACAAGCAGGATAACAAAGGAAACATTCCTGGTTTAGGAAGTGGTCCTTTTACTTAATCCATGAATGAAAAAAACCACTTTACATTGTTTTTCATTGGAACATTATTATAATCATTTTGAAACTACTTGGATTAGGAGGTATGCATTGGTCTAGATTACTAAATGATAGAAAGTGTAATCAAGTTATTCAGCTAGCAGCACACTTAGTAGAATGAGAAATGTTTGTGTAGACTCCAGTTTATGGTTGTTTGTTTTATTATTTCACCCTCAGGAAAGAGCTTAAATGTTTAATTCTGCAGCTTTTCTGGTGTTTTACTAAGCACAAAATAAAGCATAAGGCAACTTTGCCTGGTTTGTACTAGCATTTTTAATTAAATGTTTTTTCATTGCAAACTGAAATTCAACCCCAGAAATCAGTAGCGGGAGATTTTAACTGCACAACATTTGGAGACAGAAGCTCTTGTTGGTTTTGCTGGAGGAGAATCGTGCCTCTCTTTTTAATCTAAAGTCTGTTTTAATTTGTTGAGTTTTCCTACCTGAATTTGTGGTGCAGTCACTTAGCTAAGCCCTTCCAAATAATAATGAATTGTCTTCACAAAACCGTTGTCAGGGAGAAGATGATTTGTTTGCATTTTACAGGCTGGAGCAAAGCACAGCAGAAACAGTAAATATCTTTGTGGATCTGGTGCTGCGTTCAGTGGTGTATGAATGACACCTCCTGTACCCTGGCCAAATGCCTGTGCCACAGAACTGTGGTTCTCTCTTGATGTGCTATCAGGACAACTATTAGTACTATAACAGAAGGAATATAATTCAATGAAAATTTCAATTCAGTGGACCAAATTGGTTTTGGAGTGGCTTTGTATTGTATTTTGCAAACTGTAATGGAATCTGCTACAGGGCCCAGTTTCAGTATATCATCTCTAATGGCAGGACTGTGACCTTTCCTCCCATCACAGGGTGTGGAGGAATGGGACTTGGTGTAACCATTTTGTTATCCTTGTCACTCTCTATATTGGTTTTCACAAGGCAAACCAGACTTCTGTCAAATAGAAGAATAAGACAGTAGTTGAGTATCTGCATATAATAATTTTAAAGGCACCCAAGGGTCCCTCAAAATCTTTTTTTTTTTTTTTCCAGAATATGAACTTGAAAATATAACTGCAGGCAGAGTGGGAGCATGTCTAGGACTTCCTATCCCACCTGTACGCACAGGCATTTCTGTGTGCCCACAGTCACTACATTTATTTTCATTCAATTGCACATGAAGTGGGCATTCAGTAAAAAGTTTAATAGATTGAATTTTGTAGCTGACTTGAAGCTACTTGTCATATCCATTGTTTGATTAAACCAGAATGTAGAATGTATAGGATATAGATATCATAGAATGAAATGTATTGCTGTTCATTTAATTTATATGCCTGCCTTATTAAAAACATAACTGTGAAAATTCAAACTGGGTGAAATCATACCAGCAAACAAAGCCCAAGCCAGAGACAGTAATGTATAAGCAATATACTTCTTCATTAGTATTCTAGGAGCTGAAATGGGAAATAGTGACTCATTCACCAGAAACACGAGCCTAATTCTTGCCACATTCCTAATGTAATTGTGCAGATTCACTGGTTCAGCTGAGTTTCAGGTAGGTAGCTAAACATCGAAAAAACTGCTTTGGGTTTTTATTATTTTATTCAATCTTATGTGAGCTGAGAGCTGATTTGAGACTGGACTTCTGCTGAATGTGAACCTTACCCTCCAGATTTTGTAATGCCTAATTTACAAAAAGCTTCGTCCTAGCCTTGAACTCTGCAGTTCTACCACCCATTTAATGTAAAATGTTTGCATCATTATTTCTAGATGAATTCGTAACTTGTTTAAAAGTAATAGAGGGAAAAAAAAAACCCAAACAACAAAAAGCTTAAGAAATTTCATCAGAAAAGCAATAACCTGGATCCCTCTAGAGGCCATTTGTGTAATATTTGATAGGGAAAAAGAATTGAACTTGTCTCCAAATTCTCTGTCTACAAATAAAGGAAGCTTATCTATCTCATGTTGTTATTTATTATCTTGCCAGCATGCTTCTGTTGGGTCGTGAAAGCTGCAGAATTATTGTAATTCTTTCCCTTAAACCAGTTCATGCTTTGAACTGAGTAATGCAGCAGGAGTTTCTGTATGCATTACTTCAGAACCTTAATTCCTGTATCTGTGTTTCCTTGAAGATTGTTTTTAGAAATGGGGTGGTTTATGTCAAACACTAATCAAGGCACCAGAAAGACAGGTTTCCATTGGTAATAGTATTGAGAAGGAGCTAATTAAACAGGTCAGACAAAAGGAATACTATTACTTTCTAACCTGTGTGCATTTTAAGCAAATGTCTGTGTGGCTGTGTGGCTCTGATTCCGATCACACTAAGTATGTGTGAAAAGTCAAAACTGAAATACCTGTAAAAGACAAGACATGCTGTCATGGTGAGGGTATATACATGGAATATGCATATTATATCATATATATTATGCATCATCTACATGCAGCATCATATATATGCAGGAATATACCTGTATTCATGCAAGCAGCCTAAGTGTGGGTAGTTTGATTGGAAAGGAACAGTGCTAAACACAGCAAGGGGGAGAACACAGCTTTCTAAACTCTACACATAGCTTCTGGGATAAAAATCATCAAAGTTCAAATTTAAGAGAGCACCTCTAAGTTATGATTAAATTCATGGCTGTTGAACACTGTCTGTGATAAATTTTCCACGTTAAATGCTTCCTGAGCCTGAGAGCACTGCTATTCCAATGGCTCATTCAGGACAGTCTGCTTACTGGGGTGAATGCATTGACTTAAAAGGATAGAGGTCGAGCTGGTTTATCAGCAGTCTCTGTGACAAGCAGACTGTGAATACAGTATATGAAGTACTAGCCATGTGTCACAATCTGTCCTTCACTGACTGAAAAACCATGCCACAAAAAAATAAGCCAAATCAATTTAGGCAGCTAATTGATAGAATCAGAATGTTTTCATAGTAATTCTTCATTGAAATAACTTTGCTGCCAGCTATGTATGCACTTGTGTAATTTGAGTTGATGATATGTAAATAGTTTATAATTAATGTCCTTTAAAATATTTTTGGTTCATCTCTGGTCCTTATTCTGTTTCTTCTGAACATTTATCAGTCTCGCCTCCTTCCTAGCAAAGCTTTACAGTCCTCTATCACTCTTTTCCACAGCATCCTGCTAGGCAGTTGAAAATAAATTATAATTTTTTAATGAATTGAATGGGAAGAGTTGCATACTGTTATACTTACTTTTGGCATAGAGTAGAATATGATTTGATCATTCATTACATGCAAAATACTCTGTTGTACACCATGAAATGTAATTTCATCCACATGAGCGAACACTGATGAGGTACTTTGGTAGTGTTGGGTTGTATTACTGGCCATATCCAACTTTGCTGTAAAGGTGAAAAGAATAATGTTATAATGAAAGATAAGGACGTGGGGTAATAGTCATAAAGGCAATTTACAAAACAATTTACAAAGAGCAACATCTTTTTATGCAGCATTACACTGCCTTGGAAAAAAAAAGTCTGTAATTTGTACGTATTGTGCACAATATACAGTATGCCAACATGTAGGCAGATTGTACATAATCTGGATTAATTTTCGGACCAAAAAATGTCAATATACCCAACAATAATAATCTTGGGTTGACAGAAAGTACTGGTGGTGTCAAAATCTCAATGTTATGTACTGGAGCTGAGCCAAGACTATTGATGGTGGAGGGAAGACTCCAATGGGCTTTGTATGATTCTTCACTCTGCGTCACCACTTTGCTTAAGTGCCACTTTACATTTTGTCCATACAGTTGTTCACAGTAGAAGTTTCATTAAAAACAAGAAAGTGTATTTGAAAGGATATGAGCTGTCACTGGGTACTTTTAAGCTATGTAATTCTCTTGTTTGAAGTTGATCGACTGGGTAATTGATTTGTTGCTGGTTACTTTTCAGCTCAGCAATTAAGTGGGAGGCTTATTGCATCTGCCAGAAAGTGGAGCTCTAGCTCCTAGGGATGTGTGTCCTCACCAGGAGCCTTTCTTTTTTTTTTTCCCCAAACTTAAACAACTGGAGACTTGATATTTAGTTTTTCCGTGGCCCTTCTGTTGGTTTATAAAACAAGGTGACAGGTAAAGTCAAGCAAGGTATAAATTATTTCCATAGAGAATTTACTGCTTTTCTCATTGACATCCAGCTGTTCATTTCCTTTGTCCCTTAAAATAAAGGGAAGATTTTAACATTTTATTTGTATTATATATTTTTTTTCAGGAGTTAAGTCCAGGTATTTTTAGCAAAAGATAGAGTTTGCGGTACTGGGGATATGAGGGGTGCAGGGGACCATCCTCCTTTACTTACCACACTATGGGCTCACTGCCCACTGATGAATGTTTATAGTAATGATTCCTTAGAGCAGAATGTCAACCCAGTTGTGCCATGATCTACTTTGTGGTTTAAAGCATAGGACAGTGAAAGTTACTTTAAATTCTCTTTCTTTTCTACTCCCAAGCTGCCTAGATTAGGAAGAATTTTTAATGGAAACATATAACTTTCCAGTCACATAAAGAGAAGCATGGAGAAAATTGTATTCAGTCGAGATGAGACGTCAGGATTAGTTTTCTAACTTAAATTCTCAAATGAATCCTCAATGAAATCCAGATTGAACATAGCATTTGCTTGCTAATGTTAGAGGTATGCGTCTTAATGTTCTTTATTAAAGTTGGAGTCTCATTCATTTATGCTGGTATGTGGTTTACGTGGTATGTATACTGGCAATGTTTTATCCTAATTCTTCTATATATACATTGGCTAATGCTAAGCCAGCCAACTTTCTGAAGGTAGCTTGTTTTGTGCATAATGTGCCCTCTGTAATGCTTGTGTTCCCTCAGAGCTCGCCAGCATTCTTACTCCCCCACGGTCAAAACAGGCATTGCTATCTGATTTGTGAAAGGAGAGTAATACTATTTTGGCAGGAAAAACATCTTACTTTAGGTGTGTAGCTATGACTTAATAAGACAAAAGGAGGGAGATGCATCTTCTTACACATCCTTGTGCTTTTGACAGGGAGCCTGCTCTTTCATTTGGAGGGCAAGTTAAGCAGAGAGAATTGACCATGCCTTGGAGATGACTTCTACTAACTCAATGGCTTCAAACTGAAGCTGGAAGGGATGGGAGATTGAATTTCTGAAAAGGTTTCAACCAGTTAACCCCTTTTTCTCAGTGCTTACAAGGATTATCAATCCATAAATTAAGAACATTATTCATTTTAGTAAAAAAACCAAAAAGTCCAAGGAAGTAGAGCATACATCCCAGTGGAGAGGTGGAAGCACAGACTATGAAATGGATTAAATGAATTGCCACATGGTGAAGTTTGAAACTCTATCCAGCTCTTTTGTGCCCAAATGCTACACCATGGGGCCTCTCACTTTTGCTTCTTTTGAAATTACAGATGTTATGAGCCATCCTCATCTTTCTTCTTCTTTCATTGCCGGGAGACTGTTCCCTGGAAACACCTTGTAACCTTGCATGCTTGGCCAGGTCTTTATATGCCTGACAGACAGATCCAAGCAGAAATTTGAAGGAGACTAAAATCTCAAACTCTTTAAGAGGAACTCAGAACAACAAAGTGAGAGGAAATGGAAATAAAATGGGCTTGTAAACTAGTGGCATATGGCTGTGTCAGTCTTTGCAAGCTGCCTGTTGCTTCTAGGATTAGTTTTTGATTCCACACCTTTCTAAGCTGTAACAAAGTGTGCATATTTCAGCTTCCAGCTTTGCCTCCTCTGTCCCTGAAGTCTCTTAAAGCTTCTCACCCTGTTTTGTTTAGCAGCTTTTGAGAAAGCGTGCTGCCTCCTCTCTTCTTCCTTGACCCCCTGATTTCTGAAAGAAATTCAACATTTAACGACAAATGCAAAAATTAAATAGCCACAATCCTCCCCTTGTAGAGGTCCTGTAGTGAGAAGGTAGAGAGGATCACTGCATCTAAAGAAAAAAAATGCTCCCTAAACACACAATGAGAAGAACTTTCTATCAGGGAAAGAATGAAATGAAGGGGAAATGGTCTTCAGAAGACAAGAGAGTAGCTCACGCTAGCTTTCCACAGTACTTTCAGTCCCTGTACCCTATTGTGTTTCCCAGCTTCTGCAGGAACCAAAGCTCATCTGTGTTCTCCCTGAGGCCTTCAAAGGACTGATTGTTTCTCCCAAGTACAAAGATCTACTTCATTTAGCTTTTAGGAGCTTTCAACGGTGCTACGAAGTCACTCATATATTCAGAAAAGTACACCTGTATATCTCTGCAGGATCACATTGTTTTATTACTGCTACAGCACAGTGACTGCATTTCAAATCACTCCCAGGCAAACCTGGCTTTTGTTAAGATCTCCCATAAACCATAGCTCAGTTTAGAAACATACTCGGGGAGTGCTGCCTCTTACAAAACGAAGGTGGCAGTGAACACTTGCACTCAATCGAAACAGGAAGAAACAAGCAAAAAACCCTTCCTTGAAAGCCCAGTGTGTCCAGTGCAGTAAGCCTCAAGGCTTCAGTAACTTATACCCCTCTCAATTGTGTAACTGTTAGAGGATTCATTAGTTAATGCTAATTCAGAAAGACCATCTAGAGCAGGTTGGATTTTCTGAGTGTACATTAAAATTCTCTGTCAATTTATGTGAACGTTTTGAAGGAGGTGTCAACACTCTTTAAACTCAAAGTAAGGACCAACTGGCAAACTGCATACCCGTAAGTTCAAATATGGAGAAAAGTAACATTAATTCCAATGGAACAGTGCAGGGACTGCAAACTGAAGAAGTGCTTAAATGCTCTGATGGATCATTGCTTCCTTCTGCCCTGGTTTACATCAGACCAGTACAGTTGAATTAAACAGGAAAGACACAGTAATGTAGCCATAGTCCATAGGCAGCCAGTACACATAGAACTTTTTAAGGCGACCTCCCCTTTGACTTGAGTCAGTACAGATTATTCTGTAATTTATGTCCCTGTGCTGCAGTCAGAGCTGGAGAGTCTCTCAAAGGAAATAGCTGAATCACTGGAGTCATTTTGAGTCACGGTTGCTGCAGGACAGACAGTAAATGCTGTGGGACAGAAAGCTGCTCTCTGAGTAATCAGGTGCTGAAAAGGGACTGATGCTGAAAGCCCTAATTGGCATTAGCATTCATCACCAAAATGCCTGCTCGTAATGAGCTTCCAATCTTAAGGGCTTATGTGAAGTACGCACTTTACAATAGCTCATTCCACAGGCATATACCTCAGGAAAAGTCTAAAGAAAGAGATAAGACAGCAATGAATTATTTTTTGTCACTTCTCTCATGTAGTCCTGCAAACAATGGACAAGTGGCTTAAACACTTTTTTTTGGTATTTGGATGTTTAAGCATTATTTTTATGGCTTAGGCAATATGAGAGACTCTGGGTAGTCTCTGGATATGCTGCAATTGCTATCAAATACAGAAGAATTAATTCCCAAGTATGGCTTCTTTGAACCATGTGAAGCAAGGAAGTAAATTTAATTGGGGTCAAATTTGGTTGCCTTTTCAAAAATTTTCATACAGGGGCTTTGAGCAAGGGTTTCTTTCTAAAGCTATTGTGAATAAAAAAGCAAATTCAAGAAAATAGCAAGTTATATGGAAGTTAAGTCACAAGGGAAAATGTAAGAATTGAAAAGTTGAAGAATTCCTGTAAGCTTTCCCAGAATATAGTGGAATTGTAAAGAGGAGGACTAAAATTATTTGAGGACTGACCTCAAATACAGTCAGATAAAACTAGTCATGAAGAGATACGATACTTTTGACTTAAAAAAAACAACCCTGAATGTGCACATTTATAGAGTTCTGCTGTTTCTTGAAACGATGGTTGTGAAAAACCCACGTCCATAATAGTGCGAGATCTACTGATAAACTCAACAAGGGCAGTTTTGTATCTATTGCAGAGATAAGAATGAGCCTGACATTTAAATGACTGCCTCCAACCTTAGGTTGAAGAGAGCAGGTAGATTGTTGTATCCATTGCCAGCTGGTTTTCTTCTGAACTGCCTTTTAAAGCAGTCAGAGTTGGGAAAAAAAAAGAGATTTTCTTCTTTTAGGAGAGAGAGGACTAACAAATGAGCCATTCTTGCCTTGTTAAAATTAGGGATGCCAGATCTTCATTTATATTATAACCCTCCATTTCCAGATCTAGCTCAATACTTTGAGAATAGTTGGAATAAGCAGTGTAAAACTTCATGTGAAAGAAAAAGTCATTGTTTGGAAATGATTATCAAAACTAGGTCAGTAGCCTTTACAATAAAGCCTCCTTTATGCTGTTCTTGTAGTGCTAATGGTTATTGAAGACCCAGACAGAGCCCCAAAGGTTATCCTTTTGGAAAAGAAGACATCATCACTGGATTAGCATTGCTCCACAGACTAGTGTAGAAAGCAGAGGTGAAGGAAAAAAAAAAAAAGTCTCTTGCTCGATTTGTCCCCCTTTCCAAACCAGATCTTGTTTTAGATTTAGTGACTCCTTGACTCTCTAGCATAAGTGTCTGTCCTTCTTAATGTGAACTATCAAAATTTCAGTCATTACAGACCTGAGGCTGCAAACCTGCTTAGGTAGAAATGCATGCATATTTTCTATTTTCTTTCCTCTGTATTGAATATGAAAATTAGAGGGAATGTCTGAAGAGATTTGGCTTCTTAGGAGAGGTGCTGCCCACATCTAACAAGACTGAAATGCATATTCATGGATAGCAACTAGTAATGTAAGGACACCTTTTAGATGAGCTTTTGGTGGATCTCTGTAGTATACCTGCAGAGATACAGGAAAACCAAGCTTTCTGTACAAGTCCAGATCTGCTGTACAACAGTTACCTCTCTGACTGGCATGTCATTGATCATAAATTCCATATACTCTGCATGAGGAAGGGTCACTGAGTGAGTTAGAAGGACTAAAGCCCCATTAGTCCCCTAGTAAATCTATGCTGAGGACAGCAAGGACTAATCTGACCTATTGAGCTCAGTCTCGTATTCCCCCCAGGCAGATTAGATTTACAGTGCCTCCAACAAGTGCAAGTATAGATCACCAGTGCTGCCTTGGGGGGGTCACTGGGGCTCAGCTCCAATTTGAAGAGTGGTGGCATCTTTGGATTCTTGGTTTCAGTTACAGACAGAAGTTTTTCCATTTCAGCTGTACATATTTTCTTCTGTAAACTTTAATAACATTGAAATTTTCAGGGTTAATTGCCTAAATCAGATTGCTGCCCACTCTTTTTTCATACAAGAATGAGTAAAGGAATTTGATGCTTTGAAACTTGCGTTGTAATCTAAACAGCTCTCAGTTTCAAGCTTCAAAACCAGTATCTCTGAGCTTAACCTGTGATCCTTTCCCTCCTGACATTCCAGTGTCAAATCCCTCTCTCCCACATTCACCAGAAAGCCTCTGAATCACGTTGCAAAGCACACCAGCATTGCACACGTGTGAAATGTCAAAGATTCCAATGACCTTGCTAGATCCACTCACTTTCAAAAACTGAGAATGACTTGTTGATGGCAAATATACTGTGCTGAATACAACTTTGGGCCTGGGCCTGATGGTGCAAGGCAAGATTTTGGCCACTGCCACCACCAGGAGCAGGGAACAGTGGTGGTTCTGGGGGCCAACCTACTCATCCAGCTGTGGACTCCCCTGGCACAGACTCAGCCTAAAGCTGCTGCTTTAAACCGTCCACGCTAAACAAGTTGACCTCTGCTCTGAGCACCATTCTGTCCTCTTTGTTGCAAGACCCAGAAGAAAAATGCTGTGAATCACTCTGGGCTGGGGGTCCTGACTTGCAGTTGTATTGTCATTGCTGTTGCAATAGACAACTCTTATTTTTGCTACAAAAATGTTCAGACCACTTTAGCAGCTGTGTGGTGCCTTGCCACCCTCACTGCTGAGCAAAGGTTATTGCATCAGTGGTAAATCAGGGGGTGCATTGCACTGGAAAAATGTTCCTTTTCATAGACAATCTTCCTGAACCCTCCCAAGTCTACCTCCAGCCTATTTCTGAGACAGAGCCGTGCTGTGTTACTCCTCATGGCAAACCCACATAAATAACAAATAATGAAGAAAAACTGGGAACAGGCTCACACAGGGTTCAGATTTCTAATTCAGAGGCCTGTCTCCAGTCAGGGGGGAAATTGCTGTTGTTTTTTAAGCAGTGTGTAAAATATATCTGAGAGTTTGTTTACAGATAAAGAAAATCCACAAGAGTGCAACGTGATGAGTGTAAAACTTCTCATAGTGACTCTTTGCTTACTCAGGAAGAGTAAGTAGTTTTGTCTGGTTTTGAAGTTCTTCCACTTTTGCTTTGTAATTCAGCAGGGACAATAATTTTTAATTCGCTTTGTTGTTATAATGTGAGAGCTGGTTTGTGTCACTTAAAGGAAGTGGGGCTTTCTGTGGGATACATTTTTTCTCACTGTTTCTTTTTGGCTAATAATTTTGTTATAAAATTTACATCCAAGAGTCCAATATAAATATGAAGGACTTGCTTCAGTGCTGGTGGCTGAAGCTGCTAAACCAGTGGATGTCCCTATGACACGTGCATAGCATAATCTGGTTTCAATCTCTGAACACATGAGCTTTATTTTTCCCACCTCCAAAAGGGTGTGGGCCAATGGAAGAATTTTTGTTCTGCAGCTGCTGTTGCTGCCAGTTTCTCATGTAGTAAAAGTATAGGATTCCAGTGGTGCTGTAAACTCCATCACTTCTGAAAGCTTTTCTGCACATGCTGGACTGTAAAGTGACACTTGCCAGGTGGTTTCTGTGCTCAAGTATATCTGCTCTGCCTGTCATTGTAACTTTTTCTAATTGTTAATGCTGTTAGTCCTGAGCCTGAATCTCTGCCTTACTTTCACCATCGACATGTTCTACTATCTCCTTACAAGTAAATTTAATTATGCCCCTATCGGTGTCATGGAAGTGCTGACGCAGAAGGAGTCTCTGCATAAATAAGACAAGTGTGGTGGCAGCCCAGAAGCAGGAATTGCTGTAGTCTGCTCTGAAATTGCACATAGTCACACACAATCTCTTATTTATTGGATGTTTCCGTTCAGTTTATGTAAACAAATATTTTACCACATAAAAATTGCTGGGAAAAAAAAACATTAAATGGAAGTTAGTTCATTTGCAGGCAAATTTAGGCTCTTAAAAATTTCAAGGTAAGTTTCTGCCTAAATGTTCTAAATGTGCTGTTTTAGAAGCACCACAGGTCCTTGGAAATATCCTTTCATGGAATGTAGCCTTCTAAATGTTTAATTTAACAGCTGATAATAAGATTCAGACCCTTCAGGCTGAAAGCTTTCAGAAGTTTATTCGGTTTATTTATCTAGATGGAGCAGGGGCACCACATGTAATTGAATAAACAATGGCTTAATTAATTTTTCAGAATTGCAGCATAGTTCATTTGTACATGTGAATGATCACCTCTTTGGCAGATGCTGGTTTCAGATCATAAAGCAGTGTTCCACTACAAGGTCAAAAAATGGCTTTTCGATCATCTGTGGTTTATTTCTGAAGGAAGTACTATAAATCTAATGTCTTTTTTTTTCAAATAATACAGAAATATTATGGTGGTTGTTTGCAAGTTGAAATTTTATGGCCTCTTGTTTAATAGTAGTTTGTCTTTCAGCATGAACTACACTCTTTTTCCTGAGGGAAGGCAACCTGGGTGTCCAGACCCAGTTTGCCCAGCACTTTCATCAGCTCCCCAGGAACATGGCAGACCCGGCCAGCTGTAGAGGCTGGTGCACGATTTCCTGGCTCTATGTGTGGAGTCACCAACAGACATTGGTTGGGTTGGCAGGGTCAGATGAAGCACTGTAGCTTGCTTTCTCTTTCTGAACACATGGCTGGGAATGAGAGAGATGTCTGAGGATGCAGCATTTGGCCATTCCTGCTTCTAATATGTAATTTCAAGCTTAGGGGTTGTGCTTTTGGCTTGGTTTTTTGCTTGTTTGTTTGGATTCTTTCTACTGAAGCAAACAGAGCGTTTGTAAAGTGCAGATAGATTTTGAAAAACCACAATAAAATGAAAGAAAATCACAATAATTATAAAGACTGAGTAAAGGTCAAAGATAGAGTCGGTCAAAGTCAGCACCCAAACTTGCTCTGTAGTTTTCCCGTGGTGCGTCACAGCTCCTCAGACTTATGCTGGGCACTGCCAGTCCTGTTTGTTTGATTGTCTTTCTCCATGTCTCAGTCTTTTTTTAGAAGTCCTGAGCCCACAGCTGCACAAAGGAATAATATACAGACAAACTTGAAGACTTCAGCTTGAACACAGGGTTGGTTTTGATCCTCCGTTAGCCTGAAGTAATCAGACTGGGAGCTTAAAACCTCTAGTTTTTCGTAAATTTGTCTTACAGTGCTATTTTTAGGATCCTGGTATTTTTACCATTTTTAACTTGTTCTTTGACAATAACACCAGGGAAAAGGCAAGCATAAACTTACTGAGAAACTGCAGTTCCTGTGCTGCTGACACAGGAGATGGGACTGGAGGATCATGGCTGTAATTTAGCAGCTAGTAGAAAAAGTTGTACTTAGTAACGTTCAGGCTTTGATACGTGGTATTTGGGTTATGATTGAAGTGACTAGTGGTTACACAATAAACTCATGACAAGATAATGTTACACTTACATTGCCCTTTATGTTTTTCAACTCTCTTGATAAGGAAATAGAACAAAGATCTAACTGCAAGAAGAATTTGGATGGGTGTTTATTGAAATAAGAAGAGCATCAGCAAAAATTTTATCATTCTGATCAGAGAAAACACATAAGAAAGTCATTGCTTCTATAAATTACATTATCTAATAGCATCTGAAGACTATGTGGTTTGAAAGCAAGGAATTCAGGGTCTTCTGCAAGGAATTATAATGATAATGAATGTAGAAACTCCTAAACAAGTTTAAATATGTGAGTAAAGATGTTTTCTGGTCCTCACCATTCTGAACAAGGATTAACTAAGACAGCAACTAACCACTCTTAGTAAGATGTGCACAAGATAAAAGTAATGGAGGAGACCTCTCACCTTCCTACAGAGCCAGAGAGCTTGGGAAAGAGCAAGCGTAAAGAGATATCCACAGATGTGCAACAGCAGCCAGAAGCTGGGAAAGAGAGGAAAATGTTGGCAGAAATCATAAAAGCCAAAGTGAAGTCTCAGCAAGCAAGAGGTTAAAAGTGAAAACGACTCCCCACCTACCTGATATGGAACTGGGAGGGGAAGTTACTGAAGTGTTGGCTGACATTCTGGTGAGAAGGCTGTGTCCTCTCCACCCTATGTTCACTGGGAAAGCCTCTGGTGTTTGCTGTAGAGAACTTTACTCATCTTTGGAATGTCCTTTGTGCTAATAGAGTTGTCTCTGGCCCAATGCAGTAAAAAGTTTCTTCTTCAAAAATAAGTCAAAACCAAAAACCAGCAAAACCAACAACTAAAACCCACAATAATAGGATTCAGTAACAAAACCAAATAAGTTTAGAGCAGCAGACTGTCTGTTAACCTTTCTTGTACACAGATTGTTCTCATTTATTTTTTGAATATGGCACTAAGCTCTCGATTTATTCGTGAATGCTCTGGGAAATTTACTTTCCCTTTGTTACAAGACACAATATCCCACAACTCTTTGATCTACTTTCCTTCCTCTTTCTACCTTAGTTCGAAAGACTTTTTTTCTCCTGGCTCCTCTGCATTACATTCCTTGGTTTTTTGCAGAAGTACAACTTCTGTGTGCCAAACTCTTTTCACGTAATGTAACTAAATCCCTATGTCCAATTCATGCTATTGAACACAAATCTCTGGCAGATGCTCTCTCAAAATCTGGCTACCACTTGAGCATTTTTCATCCCGTGCAGGTTTTTTTTTTATGAGAGTATTGCACATAGAACTTTAACTTTGGCAATTGGAAATAAAAGCACCTTCTTTTCTCTCTTTTCAAACAATTTCTTAAATACTTACTTCCCAGATTTTGCATTTAAAGCATAGTGACCTGGAAATTAGCTATTCTGTTTTCTTACTCCTTCCTATTTGCCAAAGCAAAACCAAAGATTTAAATATTTGTTTTGTTTTTTGAAAGTATGGAAACTCCAACATTTTACCTAATGTTCTACTGTCCTAATTTCTTTGAAGCAAAGATTGGATCAGAAGCTTTTACTTGGTTGCAGAGGTTTGTCAGCCTCTTACTTGCTAAGCTACATGAGACTACTGAAGTGAGAGCAGGGGGTTTCATGTTGTGTTTGGCCATCACATTTCAAAGCAGCTCATCTTCTGGATTAAAAGTACCTCTGCCAGTTTTCTGCTTTTTGCTCAGACAGAAAAAAGCACAAGAGTATCCAATCTTATGCAACAGTGCAAGTCTATTCAGTTTCCTTATTGGAAGGCTACCATTTTGATTTATATGCCTGTGAAATTAAGCTGTATTTTCGTGGTTGCTTGTCTGTGACCAAACTCTCTAAATCAAGATCAAACACCAAAAGACATAGAATGCTTTTCTACTGCACTCAGCCTGAAAAAAAACTTAAAGGTGTAAGAAGTGGCTGAGCTGCCAAAAGCAGTTGCTGAAGAATGACGAGTGCTTCTGAAGATATTCAGAGAGAATATGTGTTTATATAGTAAATTAATTCCAAGTAAAAGCAATTTGTCTTGCCTGGAGGTTCATGTGGTATGTAGCGCAATTGAATTAGAAAAATAAGAACAGGATTCTTGAAAATTCTTACCTATTTAAAAGCTGCATTAAGCAATTTCTATTTTGGAGCATTATTTAATTGCGTTCTGTAAAATGCACTGGCAGGGCAGCCATTTTCTCACCAGCAGGTAACAGCACTTTCAAAAAATATGCTTTCTCCAGTGTAGCTGGAGGAACTGTTGCTGCTCAGAAACTAGCATAGTCATTAATCAAAACAAAAAAGAACAGACTGTTATACAAAGCAATAATTTTAGCAGACAAGTACTTTGAGTCTGCCTAAAACAGATGATGAGAATATATTACCCAGTTCTTGGTTTATTGTCTCCATAAAAACTTGGAAGGATACACATCTGGTCTAGTAATTTTTTAATTTTTTTTTATTCCAGGCACAAATAATATGTTCTTCTCCAAGAGATTTTTTTATTATTATTTCTTTTAAATCTTTATGATTCTGGCAACATTTTTACCTTATTGGTGTTGGCTTATTCCTGTGATAGTTGAAATACACACACACACTGTCCACTGTGGTTGCACTGAAGGTGCTGAAAAGGAGTGAATTCCAATGGGAATCTTCACTGGAAGAGTTGTTATCGGTAGGGATGTTGCTGGTAGCAACCACGGAAATGTTTAGGATGGTCTAAAGTAGTCTAAGGCTAAGTAATAAGATGACAGCAAGCAGAAGAAAATATATGCTGATTCTTAGGGAAAAATGTACTCTTCATATTGCATCTGTTAAATTATGTAAAAGGTCACTAGGGAACAGGTAGGTGTTTGGAGTCAGTTTAAACTGGTTTTGCTGAAGAAATTTCAGGTTCTCTTGAAGGAAGCTGTTTTGGCAGGAGGAGGGACTCTTCTGAACCTAGATTAATCTCAACAGTAATTGCAACCGTCACAATTCCAAGGGCCTTGCTGAGCACTGGTAACTTTTTCAGTGGGAGTGTCTAGGTACCTGGCATGTACCTTTGCAAATCAACACTGGAAGTCTCTATTCCCTGGTGCTAATATCATTCTTCTGGGAAATACTAAGTGTATCAAGAGATGTTTCATAGACTAAGCTGTTATCATGCTGTCTTACCAAATATATGTTAAATAAATCTTTCTTAATCAGAGGCCTGCAAGTGGAGCTCAAGCAACCAATTTTCTCCTGACTTGCAGTAAGTGAGGGAGAGGAAGTAATTTAGTTAGAAACCCGAGTTTGATTAAGTTACTAGAAACAGTAATTAGTCATTTGCTTAGAAACTGTACAGTCATTCAACTATTTATTTTGGTTTTACATTCCATTGCAGAGAGGATGGACAAGCAGGGAATACAAGAAATGGGTGAATGCAAAAATGGAGTACAATTCAGATACGGTGTAGTAAAGTGAGTGTCAGTAAATACAAATACATTGAAAGCTAGCAAAATCAAGTGAGACAAAATGTTAGTATTGATATACTATATTTATCCTACATGGGCTATTTACTGGTTCCAGTGAGTGGCTTCTTCCAGCCCTGTTATGCTCAATTTGATTTTGTTTAGTCGCCTTTGCTATCCTGCTACCCCTTGTTTGCAGTGATATGTTTTAAAATTATACACTTGTTTACTTGTGACTCTTGCTCTTCTAAACAAATGAGGATTTGCAAAACCAGGTCTTCCTTTTCCTACTCCTTCATATTGTTACAGAGGCCAAAGAAGTATTTTCTAATTTCAATTTCAATTATTTTTAGGCTAAAGCAGTGACTGAACACAGATTACCTCCCCCGGGGTCCTCCCACAAGCCATGCATCACTAGCAAAAAGAAAATACTCTAAATTCCTTTATTGTACTGTGATTCGGGTGTCTTTTATATCAAAAGCATTATCATACATTTTTAAATATTAAAGAATACAGTATTTTTATTGTATTGACTCTGCACAAATAGAGTATTATTAAAAAAAAAAAGATTTATGAGGCTTTTTCCGCATTTGGTTGATAAAACCACCAGATATACATGAAAAAAATAGTAAAGAGCTTGCTTGATTCAATATGCATACCAGGGTGCTTGGTAAGCTGCCTGTTTTGTCAAAGACAGTGATCCGTTCTGTGGCATTCTCATGAGCAATGCTTTGCATTATGCCCTGGGTAGAGAGAAATAATTTTTTAATGCTGTTTCGAAACAGTGAGATGTCAATGAAATCATTTCTTTAAGGAGGTTATTGTCAGTGGTTTGGGCTGGGCCAGCTTCTACACAAATGACAGATGCTTTCAAGTAACCCCTTTCCCTTCTCCTTTACCAAAGAGATAGGTGATAAGGGACAGAGACTTATGAACTGGAAAAGAAAACTAAAACACCTTTAATGAAAATAATAATAATAAAATGAAATATATAGGAATATATAGAAAATCACACTGAACCCAACCCTCCTGATAGGATGGGTCACCACTGATGCTGTGGGCAGGCACTGGGGATGTCCCAGACTGGATTTATCAGCAAACAGGAACCAGATTCAGGAGCCGGATTCTAGAACTGGATTCGGATCAAGGGTAGAACTCCTCTGGAGTTGATCCTTGTGATCCCTGAGCTTTCTACTGGATAGGATGTATATGGGGATGGAATACCTTGCTGGCCAGTTTAGGATCAACTGTCCTGTCCACTCCTCCCCAGAGGTGCAATCTCTTGCTTTCTGCAACTCCCAATGTGGTACAAGATTTATCAGTGACCTTGGTCTCCACAGGAGCATGTATAAGCAACAGACTTTCTGCACACCAATGCTTGGTAGTAACTCTAAACATCAAGCATTGTCACTACTAGGAGCAGATGCTGTCTGAAAAAAAATAATCATTAAC